>VXBZ01002375.1:57110-88579 GCA_013399135.1 Heliornis fulica
GCCCTGCTTTGTCCAGCCCTGTGCCAGGGCTTCTTGCCTCTTCCGCCTTTCCTATGAGAATGCCCTGTGTCCCTTATTGCAGTTCTCGAAACTGGGTTTCTCGGCCTCTCTGCAAAGCTAGGTTTACCCTTGCGGCTTTCTCCTTGCTCTGTGTAGGCTGTGTTTATGGGCGTGTAAGTGTCTCCTATCTCCAGAGGGCAAAGCCACGCTGTGAGTGTAGCAAAGTGAGCTGGGACTGGTCTCACTTTACAGATGCGGGGTTTCATAAACATAGACGCTGGTGGCGGGCACCTGGGAAGCAGCATTCCCTGGTCTTTACAACTTCTGACCCTTCTCTTACAGATCCAGGTGTGGGACACAGCTGGCCAAGAACGCTTCCGGACAATAACCCAGTCTTACTACAGAAGTGCCCACGGGGCCATCCTTGCCTATGACCTTACTAGGAGGTCCACATTTGAATCCATTCCTCACTGGATTCATGAAATTGAAAAGTATGGTGCTGCAAACTTGGTCATGATGTTAATTGGTAGGAATCTAATTTTAAATATTATGCTCTATAGCACTTTTTTTTTGATACATGTTAAAAACCCTTCTCACTTCCTCTCCACCCCTTAAAGCATCTATAAACTATGCATTAAAGAATAATGTAGTTATAACTAAAAGATCAGAAATTTTCAATTTGACCTACGCTTAAAAAAATTAGGAAAATCACAGCCTGGTCCTGACAGGACAAGCCCATTGCAGACAGTGAAGCCTTTTTTTCTTGTCCCTTTCCTGTTACCTGGAATAAGGTAACAAACTTGCTGCCAGCCTAGCAAGTGTGGACAGCCTTTTGGAGGTTAGAATTGCAGTAAGTCTGACCTGGTCCTCCTGATGCAGAGGAATTTAGCAGCTCAGTAATTGAAGACTAAGGGAAACATGCAGAGCAACACAACTCCACGTTCTCATGTTTCTTCTCTGTTCTTTCCATATGCATGCCCAGTGCTCTGTAATGGGACTCTGATCAGGTAAGGCAAGATCAAGATGGGGACATGGCTTTTATAGAGCACAAGGTAGTCTTTCAATTCCCCCTCCTCCTCATTTATTCCACTTGTATTCAAGAAACTTTGACCCTTGACGAAGGGAATAGGTAGAAATTTCTGGGAATGGAGCTGGGAGGAAGCAGTGCAGTTCTTTCCCTTTGTGTTTCAGGTTCTTGTTGCTCTTCCCTCCCCCAAGAGAGAACCTGCAAATGAGAGAGCTGGTGTACTAAAACAACAGAGCTTTTATTTACATTCC
Organism: Heliornis fulica; assembly: GCA_013399135.1. Taxonomy (NCBI): domain Eukaryota; kingdom Metazoa; phylum Chordata; class Aves; order Gruiformes; family Heliornithidae; genus Heliornis; species Heliornis fulica. The sequence goes on from VXBZ01002375.1 coordinate 58,389, forward strand.
CCTGCTCCTGCCTGTGCCACTGTGCCGAATGCACACTGGATCTTGAGGACAGGCAGCGCTGAGCCCTGCAGTGCAGCAGGCATGGGACCTAAGCTTGTGCTCTTGCTGAATTAATGACTTCTGCTGTGGTGGTTCTTCCTGTTCTTCCTCTGAAAAAAAAAAAAACAAATTCTGACCTGCATGTAACTGCAATGCTTGGGATGGGGGTGAGGAAAAGGACTAAACCTTCTAGGGCTTTTCTAACTTTTCCTGTGAATCTAAAGAACAAGACTTGTATGTGTCTTGTCTAAGGGCTGGTGGGGGTTGCTTGGATTTGGGTTTGGGTTGGTTTTTCTTTTCCTTTTAACAGAAGTTCTGAAATGGGTAAAGTTAAAGTTTTTGACAAGGATCCAGCTTGGTGCTTTCTTCCAAAGCTGGTGCTGTTTGCTTTACTTACTTTGGCACAAAGTCTTTGTAATAATAATAATCCTCAAGTGAGGTGGTGGGGTTGCTTTTTCTGGGGGGGGGGAGTTTTGTGTGGGATGGGTTTGGTTTTTGTTTTGGTTTTTTTTTTTAGAAAAACTGAAAGGGACTGAATGGGAAGGGAGGTGGCTTATACACACTTCAAATTCAAAATTTGGATTTGATGAAAGGTTGTCTTCAAACTATAAACCATAGCCAGGTACAGCATGTACCAGGACTAATGATAATTCCCCACATGCTACAACTACTTAAAATACCTTTGTATACTTATCTGAGGTGTTTCATGGCTTCTGACAGGTTTTGACTAAACTGCTTTGGGCAGAAGTTTAATCTATACATGGAGAAACTTCTTAAGTATACATTTTTAAGTATTAAGGTCACCAGCGAGAATTCTTGTCTCATTGACATAATGGTAAAATTACTAGCTTTTATGTAAATCATATTAAAATCTGACTAAAGTTGAGCTGGTTCTTCCTCAGTTCTATTTTTTATGGGGGCTAGTTTGAGGACATCTCCTTTAGTCTGACAGCATCCCAGATCTTCAGAGCTGAGCAGCCACTTTGAGATATGTTGAAGTACCTTGATGATAGTGTAACACACATGGCCTTCACTGAAGGTGGACTAAACCTTTATGCAACATTGCTTTAGTTTACTATGTGAAGTTACTAAAGCACTGAGATTTGTTGGTTTTAGTTTGTGTTTTTTTTTTTTTTAATATTTGACTTAAATGCTTGCTAATATTAAAAAAAAAAAACCACCAAAACCAAACAACTAGAGAACAGTTACCAACAGTTGCTTCCAAATAATCATCTCTCACCATTACCTACAGCAAGTAATTGGGTGAACACAGGTGGGGTTTTTCAGGGTTTTTTTTTTTTTTTTTGCTTGTTAGGGTGTTTAACTCATTAAATATAATCATATGATTAGCTGCAGTTTTAATCCACACTTTGGCTCTGATGTGCTTACATCTTGTTTTCCCCATAACTCATATTCCTAACATAATTTCATTTGTTAACAAAAATGATTAAATGGTTTCTGTGCGAGACTAACTTGTTGAATTATCTGTTTGCCTTCTTTTAAGGGAACAAATCGGACTCACTGGAGAAGCGCCAAGTCCTGTTTGAAGATGCCTGTACACTGGCAGAGAAGCATGGGCTCTTAGCTGTACTGGAGACATCAGCAAAAGAAGCTCAAAACATAGAAGAGGTCTTCACGTTAATGGCTAAGGAGCTCATAGCCCGAAATACCTTACAGCTTCATGGAGAGAACCTTCCGAACAGCATCTATCTTGATTCCAGGCCAGTGATTGCTAGTCCAAGCGTGGAGAAGTCCCAGTGCCTCTGCTGAAGAGAGATTTCAAGAAGAACATGGAAGTCGTCATTCTTCTGAGGCTGTTTGATTTTGTTTTATTCAGTTGATGAAAGCGTGCTATGTGGCCCCAAGCCATCTCTCTGATATCTCTACCTTGCAGTCTGCTTGTAAGTATCTTCAGAGATCCTTGTCACTGTTGGCAGCACGGGTTGCTTTAAATGTGACAGCTGATACTTTAATATGAACTACTAAGCTGAGAGGACTCTGGAAGCTGCCAGTCCTTGCCTTAACCAAAGAGAACTTTAAAAAATTATTGCCTTAATGATATCTTTATATGTTTTTCTGGATGTGTCAGAAGATAAATTTGCACCAGAGTTCTGCATTGATTTGACCCTTCTTAAGCTATGTTGTTTGTTCTAGTGCAAGCACTTTATTCTTAGCCAGCAGCTTTACAAAGTTTGACACCTGCTTGGACAGCACTAACACTGCTTCAGCTTTGGTTTAGAGGCTGCCCTGACACCAGGCGAGTAGCCATCCATCCCAGGGAACATTAAATAGAGCACACGATTTCACATCTGCACTGATTTCCTCACCAGGCAGACCTGGAAGCATCCCTTGGGTTTCACAGCAAGCAGAGAGTGATGCACTAGGGACAGGTCCTTCTTCCTAGGGTGAGACTAGTTGCATTTGTTTTATTCTCTTAATTAAAAGAATTGTTTCCAGTGATGATCTCTGTCTTGCTGTACAGAATTTCTAGGAGTAATGAAGCTTCCAGGGCACCAGTAATGGCCTACATCACTGCTGGGTTGAAAGAACCTTTTTTTTTTTTCCTAACTTTGTCTTGCCTTTGATGTGCTGATTTTAATCAAAAGCCTTCTGTAGCTTGTGTGATGAGCCAAAGACAGCTTGAGAGTATGCCTGTAGACTTTCAAGGGAGTGGGAAGAAGCAATTTCAGCTCCTGTAAAGCTGAGCACAGGGTAAGACATTTTAATGAAGTAACCTCACCTAATAGCAGTAGGGGAATGATACAGAGCATACCTGAAAGCTACCCTAAGCAAGTCTATGGGATGCTGCTGCTGTGGCGACTTCACATCTCTGTAGCAACAGAAGGCTTTGTATTGTTCCTCCTAAATGCAGGCTCTGCTTCTGGGGGCTTACTGCTTCTACGTACCAGAACACACTTCTGGGTTTTGGTTTTGTGGTTTCTTACTTGTTGTTTGGGTTGTTTTGGTTTTTTCCCCAGTAGATGGAAATAGGGAAGGAGAGGGAGGAAAGATACATGGGGAAAGCTTTCTGACTGCAGTCTGCATGTACCAATATGTATCACTGAAGTAGTTACTGTTATGCCATGACCTAGAAATCAGAGTGATAAAATGCAGTCTGGGTTCTGTGCAAACAAGCCCTGCAAAGGCTGGTGTGCTGCTAGCTTACCAGGTGGCAGCCCACCCGTGTTCCACAAGTTCTGTAAAAATAGGAAAAAACATGTAGCAAGCATTTCTGGAAAATCTTGTCTGAGAAGCACAAAGAAATAAAGTAGAATGTATCACTGATTTACAGTCTTGCAAATATTTCTAATATTATTAATGCTTTCTCTGGCTGGGTTATTTGCTGCCACGTGCAAAGAGCAGGGGTTAACTTGGCTCTGTGGAAACTAAGGGAGAAATCTATGCTAGCCTCTAAGCCTTCTGCTAAAACCTACTACAGTAAAAGCTCCATCTTAGAATCATAGAATGATTAGAGTTGGAAGGGACTCCCAGAGGTCATCTAGTCCAACCCCCCTGCAAGAAGCAGGGACACCCCCAACTAGATCAGGTTGCTCAGGGCCTCATCCAACCTGGCCTTGAACGTCTCCAGGGATGGGGCATCCACCACCTCCCTGGGCAACCTGTTCCAGTGCTCCACAACTCTCACAGTAAAGAACTTTTTTCTAATATCCAATCTAAATCTACCTCCCTCTATTTTGAAACCATCACCCCTTGTCCTGTCACAACAGGCCCTACTGAACAGCCTCTCCCCATCTTTCTTGTAGGCCCCCTTGAGGTACTGGCAGACCGCTAGAAGGTCTCCCCGGAGCCTCCTCTTCTCCAGGCTGAACAGCCCCAACTCTCTCAGCCTGTCCTCGTAGGAAAGGTGCTCCAGCCCCTTTATCATCTTTGTGGCCCTCCTCTGGACCCTCTCCAACTGGTCCATGTCCTTCTTATGTTGGGGGTTCCAGAACTGGACACAGTACTGCAGGTGAGGCCTCACGAGGGCAGAGTAGAGGGGGAGAATCACCTCCCTCGACCTGCTGGCCACGCTTCTTTTGATGTAGCCCAGGATGCGGTTGGCCTTCTGGACCGCAAGAGCACATTGTCGGCTCATGTTGAGTCTCTCATCCACCAGTACTCCCAAGTCCTTCTCCTCAGGGCTGCTCTGAAGCCATTCTCCGCCCAGTCTGTAGTTGTGCCTGGGATTTCCCCAAGCCAGATGCAGGACCTTGCACTAGGCCTGGTTGAACCTTCTCAGACATCCCTTTTCTGGTTGGTTTAGTGGGTTTTTTTACTTAATTTTATCTTCAATTAGTACTAGCCTAGTAGTTGCATTTCAGTTTGCACATTTAAGTAACACCATAAGCTTTCAAAACAGCTGAACAAGTAGCAATCCAGCTTCCAAACCACTAGTTTGTATACCTCGTCACTAGGGAAACAGTCATCTGTTTAGTATTTGTGTATGTTTAAAATCCAAATTACTCCCAGTAGTAGTTTTTCATGTAGCAGGTTTTACTTTAATATCCATACTCAAACTGCTGATAAACTTCTGTTGTACCAGAGATAGTATTTGCTGCAAATACAAATCTGCCAGGGGACCTTAACAGAAACTTGCGTTCACCTCCAGTTACACTTTCACTACCCAAGAATAAGAGGAAAGATCTTACCAGCAGAGTATTAAACTTTTTATGGTTCATTGGCTTTACTGCCTTAATTAAGAGTTTACTGTATTTTGCTTACCCTCAGTACAGGGGCTGCTGCACCAATAACTGCCCAACGCTGCTGGGTTACAGAGCTCTGGCCATTCCCTGCCCAGACACACGCAGCTCCTTGTGAAGTCCTTCCCTGGCAGAGAGCTGAGCAACATGGGATCCTGGAGAACAGGCTTGTGATGCAGCTTTGAGCTGCACCGCTCCCTTTAACAGGTGAATATGGCCCTTACTGCTCTTCCAAGAAACTGATCTTAAATAGCTGCTCTTTGTGTCTTGACAGCAGGAGCGTGACCTCGCTTGGTCCTGTCCGGCATCTTCCACAAGCCCTTTGGAAAACATTCTGCCCAGTGTGGGGTTTATTTGTTTTGTTTTGGTTTTTTTTTAAGCAGGCCTCCTCGTGTGGCTGAATGAAATGCTAGCTGCAGCAGTTGCTGACAGGGGGTTCTTCAGTGTGTGTATTAGCACAGTGTTACTCATGAGCTGAAGGAAGGGATGAAGTTAAAACCGCTTCATTATGTTATTGTAGACTGTTGGACAGCAACTGCTAGAGGAAAAGCAGGCAGAGCACAACATCTGCAGCTCTGCCTCCCAGCAGATGGAGGCACGCAGCTATGACAGTGCAAGTTAACCAAGACACATGTTAACTGCTCTGGAACCTGGTATTCATGTGGCCGGTCCCCCAGTATTGTATGCAAATCCAGCGTGCTTTTTGTCAGCACCACTAGCGCACTTGCAGAAAGCGTAGCTTACTGCAATGTCATTTACAACGCTGTTCTAAGAACTACTGTCCCACCGCTTTGAGAGCTGCACATCAAGCTCATCTTCGAGCTTATCTGTTAAACTTTTATCTACTTGGAGGAAGTAGTTGAGTCTTAGCTGTGGCACATTACTTGTGCTAGTATGGGAGCTATGCCTTCAGTGAGACTAAAGCAGCACCTGCCCACAGAACAGGGCAAAAACACCCTAGGAACTATTTTGGAGTAAAGTCTGGCACCTCCTAGAAGGAGGTTAGAAGCAAACTGAACCGCAGCCCAGTGACATGGGAGGCACACGGCGTGTCAGATGTGGTCAAGCTTTTTTATTCATTCACAGGGGATGGCCTCTTAATAACAAAAGCTGAGGTTCTTACCTAGGAATTCCAGTTAATGTTTAAGTACAGTTGGAAAGGAGACAGAGAAAGCAGTTTTAAGGCTCTCTACTGCAGAGCCTCCTTTCAGGAAGCAGATTCATCCTCCAGACAGGTGAGTGCTCTGACCCCAGCACTGCCTAGAGGTGACTCCCGCCAGCTGCCAATGGGCAGATTTCTATATATCTCCATTCCCACAGCCCACCCCCAGCTCCAGGCAGGGAGGTTGGAACACTAACTGCTCAGCATACTGACTCGTGAAACCTTTTTCAAGCTGCTGTTTTGAAACTGACCTTAATTCAGCTGCCTGCAAAGGCTTGTATGGATGGAGCATTATTAATTCCATCCACACAAGTTTTGTTCCAAACATAAGACACCACTTACACTGTCCTCAGACCAAAACTATCTTGCACCTGCTGCAGCAGGAGTTACTTCATATGTCATTACATGAATCATCCATCCCCTTGGCAAGCTTAGAAGGGGCCTGAGCTACAACCTAGGAAGAGCTGCGCTACTGGGATTTCAGCTACAGCAGCCGAGGGGTAAAGAAGGGCTGTTTGCTTGCATGATCTGATTCAGACCAACCAGAATGGGCAGCTGATGCTTATTGTGCATTTACAAGAGGTAGAGCTTTGAATCAAATCACATCTATATATTCTTTCGTAGGCAGTGAAGTCAAGGCACTTTGAGTGACAGCATCAATCTTTTCTAAAGATTTTTGCTTCAAAAATCAAGATTTTGCCGGTGGAAGGTCTTTATACCTTTGTCACCTTGACACTTCAGTGGCTGTAGATCAGGCATTATTCACCTAAAGGTGTCACCCTCTGTATTTTTACATTAAATATCCACCTTCACTGTACTGAAGTTATTTTCATTGTTACATAAAGGTGTAGCAGCCTGCTACTGTACTTCACTCACTACAAAGGCCCATCAGTCATTCCAGTTTGGGGGGGCTGGGGGGCAGGGATTGCAGTGCAGCAAGAAGCTTAGAAACACATAAACCAGCCTACTGCCAGCAAGCTGCGAACTGGAGCGACACGCAGCAGCACTGCTTGGTGACAGAGGTGCAGTTCTTGAGCTTACAAGAGCCACAGGCTACTTCAGACCACCTGTCCCACCACACTATGCTACACCAGCCGTGCTGCAGCTGGACAGGAGAGCCCCCACCAAAGCAGATCGTCTTTCTGCATATCCTGCTTCTCCTGCAGCACTTACAGAAGGTTCAGAAGCAGCAGCACCCACTGCTGCACCACATGTGCACCACATGCATGCCCCCTCCCCCCAAGCACCATATGCCATTTCCACCCCCTTCAGAAGGAAAGCTGATGCACGCACTCCAGGCTCGTTAAGTTTATTATCTTTTTTTTTGCATCTTGACAGAACACATCTTTATGTTTGAATGCAGCTTTCCAAGAGGAGGTTAACAACTTTTAACAACTTACATTCACCATGTACAGGAGGAAAAGCTAGCTACTTTCAAGCCTTTCATTTCTGCCGTTTCTTCCCATCTGTTTTAAATGTCAACTGCACAAATTAAGTTCAAATCCTTTTCTCCCTCTGCTACTTGCCTCTGGGGAAAAGCAAAACAAAATAAAACAGAGCCAAGCATGGTTTAGTCTGTTCAGTTAAGCTTTTCTAAGTCATATCCCTCAGTATCTGATTATGTTTCTAGTAGTTTTCTTCTGCAGAACACATTTTCTGAACGGAGCACATGCAGGCTTAAAGAGGCACGTGGATTCTCAGAAAGCGGCCAGGAGCAGTGCTTGGACTTGCTGTCTAAAACAGCATTACAACAGGAAGCCATCAACAGAACATGTACTGCAACTGGCTTTGTTCAAGACAAAGAGGACCCTAACACCATAGTGCAGAACTTCTGAGAAAGCAAACCAGGTCTGCTGCCTCTAATGGCCCCATAAACTCCTACAGTTCATTTGTCCCAGCTCTCTGTTCTGAATGCGTTCCTTAGGTTACAGGCTCTTTGCTGGAAAGGTTATATCCAAGATAAAATTCAGTACTAGCATGACACAATTCAGCAGGAGTTGGGAATAAATGACATAAATGGCTTTGTATTTACAGAAACATACAAAAACAACCAATGAAGCTAAAGCACAGAAGCTTCAAACTTAAAAGAAAAGGCAGACTTCTTGTTTACATTTTTTTGATTTTTTTTTTATTTGGGAAAAGTGCTTCTTACAAAAGGCAGCTGCAAAACAATACGTTATAGACCTCAGAACAATTTCTCATTCCATTTAAAAGTGAAAGGAGAGGCAGTCTAGGGGACAAGAGCAGCAGGAGAACAGATCACGGGGCATCCACAAGTCAATAAAAAAACAGCAATGTAACGCAAGGTTAAAATTTCTGTGCTGGGGCTTTGGTGGCAAAAGTAATTTCTCAATGCACATTACAGCCAGAAACTGCATGACTGCCTTTGTAAGCAGTAACTCACGTAAGCTGAACAGCTTTGCCAGGCAACTTGCCCAATTCGGACGCCGAGAGGCACGCGTACCTCATGCCAGCCGAGAGGCACAGCCACTTCCTAGCAAAGCTCACAGCTTAAGTGGTTACACCAAGTTCTAAAACTTACAGAGCAATGAAGCTAAAGGGGCCTCTCTGGCCTTCCTCTGACCCCACCTTGGCTAACCGGACTTCTGCTCCTGGACAACCCTAGCCATACACATGAAAGAGAGCTGGTGTTTGAGGGAGCGCCATCTATTAAGTTAAGCGATAGTTAAGATCACTGCCACAGACTGAGCTGAGACCACTAAACCAGTTTCATGTCCAACTGGAGGCTAGACTTCATGCACCAAGAGGGGATGAAAGATGGTTTTGTTAATTTTAACTTACACAGAGTCTCCCCATCCTTGAGGTCCAACTCTACATTTATCTGTATATACACATAGAGAGTTCTCCTTTCACAAAGACATTTTCCTTTCATGCTAAACACAGTAAAAACCCAGAACGTTCACACCTGGTTCTGGTTACACAGTAGTAATAGTAATGTGCAAGTAAACAAGAGACCAAAATCACAAATGAATATGTGTACATGAGGGGGCTGGAACAGAGCTGATGCCAGAAAGAAAGGATTTGTAATCTGGCCTGAAATCAGAACTATTGGAACAAAGACAGAAAAGAGGCCATCAGCCAATTTACATCCCCACTGCATGGCCACTGCTCATTTTTGTATCTGGGCTCTTCAAAATGAGTGTGGAAGTCCTGTAAACACTTTAACCCTGGAACTGGGCGAACTCTGTTGGGTACACAGATGAAGCAACAAACCTAAGCTAACTGTTTGACAGTTAAATTTATTTTTACAAAAACTAACATTTTAAAGATTTATTTGTTGTTATTTGTTTAAACAGAGGAAAAACAACACTCCTGGGGGGAGAGGGGATGGGAAGAGACAGACCCTGGGTAAAAGTTATTACAACAGCACCTGGAATTGATCGGCCTGCCTAGGAGAAACACAGGCACTGCCACAACACCACAGGTAATAGCTACTGCCTGAAGCCAAGACGACAGTCCACACTCCACTGACAGGTGCTATAGATCCAAGTCGTAGTAATCTTCCAGCTCATCATGAAACAAGTCCCATTCATCCTCGGAATCTGTCAGCTCATCATCACCTCCTGCTGCCAACAGCATGAGCAACATCTCACCAAGCTCAAAGGTCACCACCTCATCCTCATCGGTCTCGAACGGATCACCGTTCTCTCGCTCCTCAATGAACTCCCAAAAACGATTCCTCCGCTGGGCCTGCAAGTGGAACACAAATTACTTCCACAGGTGACCAAGCAGTACAAGGTTGGAGTCTTCCCAGAGGCTGACAAAGTTCAACCCCCAGCAGACTTTGATGTGCAAGAAACCGCGACTTCTCATTCAGGGAGTTAATGACATCCAACAGATTTTATCCTTACACACCCCCCTACTAGTGCTGCCCAACATTTCCACTCCAGCATGGTGGTATGCTAGGAAAGCTTTCTAAGACCCTTCTTACATGTTGGCTTCAAAAATCTCACAAACTTTAGACCACTGCCATTAGATAAAAAATTAGATTAAATTAGATTAAATTCCCCATTAGATGTCTATCAGAAGTTAAAAGCAAACAAAACAAACCCAAACGAAACCCCAAATAACCCACCCCTGCCCCTAATACCCGCCCCCTCAAACCAGAAAGACTCAACACTTCCCAGTTCAACGCTGGGCTCTGAGCAACCTGATCTAGAGATGTCCCTACTTACTGAAGGGGGGTTGGACCAGATGGCATTTAAAGGTCCTCTCCAACCTAACACATTCTGTGCTTCCCTGAGCTCTTACTAAGGCAGTTGATTTAATGTGCACTCCCCTCTAGGGCTTTCTCTGCACAGAAAGGATAAAATCTATCACCACTAACCCGGTATCTACTTGATGTACCCACTTTGGGTCTCTGTGGCTCCTCTCGGCGGCCATCAGGGTATGCATGCTTGTAAAAGCAGTTTCCTCCAAAAGGACAGCTCCCACGGCCTTCGTCAAAATACCTGCACGGCTTGTTGCTGGAAAGGAAAATACCGTAACCCTTACTCACAGCAGACCCCAACCAGGCTTCAGACTGCATTTACCTGTAGTCCTAAAGGATCTCAGGTACCATTTGGAGCTGAAGATACTCAGAACAACACCTACACGCAGAAATGGCGTATTACGCAATATGTGCGGGTGGATGCATGCACAGGGACACCCCGATGGCTTGCAGCGCACAAGCTCACACTACCTTATGGCTACATCACCCATGTTCCGTGTATAGAAGGGAAAGACTGAGGTCAAAGAACACAGGAATTGCCTCACAACTATGGCTGCATGCATCTGTGAGCAGACAGGTAAGGATGCATTTCACATGTGCTGGTGGAAACAAGGTGTGAGAGGGCTTTAACCAACACCCTTCTCCAGGTATGCCTCTATCTCTGCTGTCCCAACTTGACAAACGGCTGGGGTGCTCATACCTCATTGCCTCCTTGTATTTCTGAATGAGTTTCTGCTTCTCTTCCTTCTCCTCCACCCAGTACTCACTTGGAATGACAAAGTTAGATGTGATCCGACATTCTGGGCAGGACCTGGGGAATGAACAGAGTGCGCTGCAAAATTTCACATTACAGGGCGCTCTCTCTCCTAGATAACAAGTCATGGCATATATCTATCTTTACAGGTGTATTGTACTGGTACACTCGCTGTATGGGTTTCTCAATCTAGATTAGCTGCTACACATGAAGATAGTCTAAACTCTTCTTCAAGAACTCAATGCCAGCTGGCCAGCTTGTCTAAGAGAAGCTTGAAAAAACACTTCACACAGACTCCTTTTTCTTTAGCATTACACAAATTTATTTTTGTTTAAATTTCTGTATTTATTTGACTGGAACTCTGTGGATTTTTTTAGAACAGCCTTTAAAATGGATAAATGTTTTGTCAACTGACAAACGAACTAGGGCAGTAATGAATGAAGCAGCATACATTCTGAACTGGTTAATCTGTTGTCAGATACCTGGCTAGGTGTCCAAGACAAACAGTAATGACTGGACAACATGCTACTAAATAAATGAAAATTACTTTCTACCACTAAGAAGTTTTGCAAGCTTAATTCATATTAACCAAATCAGAGCGTAAACGTTATTCCTCACAATTACGTCACTTCCAAACTAAAGTTAGTATGCATTAAATGCAGTCTCTGTGCAGTCTGCACCTGGAAGTCTGTTGCAAGTTGTCACAAGTTACTAAGTTCTTCAACAGTAACAAAGCACAACCAAAACAGGAAAGTGCCTCACTTTATAATCTTGCTCTCAAATTGTTTAGCACTCCTCCACTTGCGGATGCACTTGAGACAGTAAGTGTGGCTGCAGTTTGAGAGGATCCCAAAGCGGCGCTCACTAGGATTAGCTTTCTCATACACCACCTCCATGCATATCCCGCACACCATGTCTTTACTACGCTGGACGGCAAATGAAAGCTCCATGTCCTTCTCGTGAGCTTCAATGCAAGACTGAAAAGAAGAGACAAAGAGAACAACTACAGAGACAACTGGTCACCTGATGAACTCAAAGCAGGTTTAAGCTCAGTTTTATTCTGCTGTTTCACACAACGAATGAGTATCATTAGGCTGAAAAATATCCTAAAGAAAACAACCCCAAAAAACACCCAGACCAAACCACCAACGCAAACCATATTTGCTCAGATAGTGGGGAACAATCAATTCTGAGTTCAAATTCCTCTCCTCAGACATTGTTTTTACACAAGAAAGGCAATCTAAAAGACCATCCACTTTTACTAGGCAAAGAACAAAGCTTTAGTATCGTTAAGCACAGTGCTCTCACAGCACAGATAAGGAAACCCAGCTGCTTTTAAATATGGCCCTGACAGGAAACAGTCCAGTTTACAACAGGAATTTCTTTCACTGCCTGTCCTGCGTGCATCCTCTAATGAAAGGGAATTAGTCACAAGTGATGGCAGGGAGCTAGGAAGCAATAACTTAAAAGCTGTTTAACACCAGACAGTTGTTTCCTTACCTTTATGTGCTCGGATCTCTGCGCAGCGTCAATTGGATGCAAGACCTGCAGCCCACACATGTCACACACATCCCCATGGATATACACGCAGTTTTCTCCATAACGACATTCTCCTACTGCAGCGTAGGGGCACAGCTCCTTCTTTATCTCCACATCTGCTTGCTGCTTTTCATATTCTTCCTCAATCACCATTTCCTGCAAGGGTGCTTCAGCGCAGGAAGGAGCAGCTGGGAACAAAATTAAGGGCAGTAAGCAATACATTCAGATTTAGGGCACGGGCAGTAAGAATACACTGTTTTAACACAAAGTAACCTTTGGGTAACCTTGCTCAAGTCATCCAAAGAGAATTACAGAAAACAACCACAGCTCATTTCAGACCACATTTTACACACCCTTGACCTGAACTAACAGTTATTTTCCCACTCAGGAAAACAACCAATTTCTTCATCCTTCACCCCAAGGAAGACTAAAGCTATCAAGGTTTCAGAGCAGATTCAGATCCATTTATAGGCCAAGTCTGCACTAGAAAAGTCTCACAGCAGCTTAAGAACACTTTAACACAAACTCTGGTTTAGCAATGATTAAACATGGTTACCAACACCTCACCGCTTTAAGAATCAATTGCACACTGGCTAAAGCTAACAGGCTTTTCCCCAGAAATGATACATCTGAAGCAGTAAAGGTGCATCTGGCATAACAAAACACTGGAACAGAAACATCACTGTGAGCTGTCCCTCACATGCAGGTTAACTAGCATGTTGTTGCTCAGCCTGAACAACAGATTTTTCACTACTAGATTCTCTTGCATCTGTATGAATGATGCAAAAGCTGCATCTGTACCTCTGTCTTAAGTTTATTCTGCATATACACCAAAAACTCTATTCTAAACAGATAGCCAGCCAGCCAATCACTTGTAGAAGCCTAGCTTTAAGAAAGTGAAGTTCAGGGTTCTTTCACTGCATTTTAAGCTAGTCAGGATCTCGCAGAACCGATTTATTTACCTAATTCTAAACTGAACTGAAATATGTATCACTTCTCCATTGAGACAGCTTTTGCTTTTCCCTGTAGCTCTTGAATATGCTTGTCTCTGTCACCCAAAGCTGAGCAGGCCTTTGAGATAACGACCTAAGTAGGATGATAAACTATGTTACAAGACAAAAGCAGTCAGTTTGAATCAGAGCATAAACACATGTAGGAGAATAAAGCATTACCATATCCAAAATAAAACCCAGCAAGAACAGCAACTGGACTTTATTCTTGTAATAGCTAACGATTATGTAAATGAAGAGTCACCCATGCTGTAAGAAAGTGTTACTTGCATAAACTGTTCAAGCATTATATCTGAACAAGTAAGCAAAAACTATCAAAGGCATGCTTGGATCAGTAAAAGGATGGACTCCTCCTCAGAAAGGATCAGAGGCCACATGCTTGCAGTTTTTCTCCCCACGAAGCAAAGAGGTACATCAAAGACCTATCAGCCTGTTCGCTTACGGACATACACAGAAAAAGAAAAAACAGGACCCTGAGAGCTCAGTTTTGGGGGATAAGCAAATACCTAGGAATTAGTGTGGGAATATATCATCTCTAAAAAATACACTCTAGTCTGCTTCTTGAACCACCTCCAACTTTATAGGTCACTTGCACCGATATTCAGTTTGTTTGCTGGAAATCTATTTTTGTAAAGTGTAAATAAACAGTATAAACAAGTTAACTGTCAAAGTGCTTATTTTTGAATAGGAGAATGCCAACCAAAAATAGTCTTTATTACCTCCTCTTCCCCATGAAGTCCACTGAACCAGCACCAAGAAAAGTAATAAGTAACCATATACTAGGCTCTGCCTATTCTGAGTAGCTGAACATAGTATGAAAATTTGCATTTAATTGAAATCCTCCCTCAGTTTGAAATCCAGTTTCCACTTCCAAAAGAAGTAACCACAAAACAAATCATGACTGCCAGTTAAGTTTCTATTCCCTCAACTGCCATTTTTTTAGTTCATCTTGTTTGACCCTTCGAATGATACAATACTTTTTAATGGAGATAGCAAGATGATCTTTGCTTAATTAACCTATATACTCCTGGAAAGTGCTTACTTTGAAAAAGGTAAATTTGAAGTTTAACAGAATCACAGAACATTAGGAGCTGAAGAGACCTCAAAAGATCACTAAGTCCAACTCCCCTGCCCGAGCAGGATCATCTAGAGTAGATCACTTAGGAACGTGTCCAGATTGGTCTTGAATGTTTCCAGAGGAGACTCCACAATCTCTCTGGGCAGCCTGTCCCAGTGCTCCATCACCCTCACAGTGAAACAGTTTTTCCTTACATTCACATGGAGCTTTGTATGTTCCAGATTGGACCCATTTCCCCTTATCCTATCACTGGCCATCACTGAGAAGAGCCTGGATCCATCCTCCTGACACTCACCCTTTATATAAACATCAATGAGGTCACCCCTCAGTCTCTTCCAAGCTAAAGAGACCCAGCTCCCTCAGCTTCTCCTCGTAAGGAAGACGTTCCACTCCATCACCTTGGTGGCCCTGTGCTGGACTCTCTCAAGGAGTTCTATGTCCTTCTGGAACTGAGGGGCCCAGAACTGGATGCAATATTCCAGGTGAGATCTCACCAGGGCAGAGTAGAGGGGTAGGAGGACCTCTCTTGACCTACTAACC
Organism: Heliornis fulica; assembly: GCA_013399135.1. Classification (NCBI taxonomy): domain Eukaryota; kingdom Metazoa; phylum Chordata; class Aves; order Gruiformes; family Heliornithidae; genus Heliornis; species Heliornis fulica. The sequence goes on from VXBZ01002375.1 coordinate 73,442, forward strand.
ACCCCCCTTCTAATACACCTCAGGATGCCATTGGCCTTCTTGGCCATGAGGGCACACTGCTGGCTCATGGTCATCCTGCTGTGCACCAGGACCCCCAGGTCCCTCTCACCTGCACTGCTCTCCAACAGGCCAGTCCCCAACCTATACTGGTACCTGGGGTTGTTCCTCCCCAGATGCAATACCCTACACTCTTGCCCTTGTTCAATCTCATTCAATGTCTCCCTGCTCAGCTCTCCAGCCTGTCTCAATCTTGCTGAATGGCAGTACAACCTTCTGGTGTGTCAGCCACCCCTCCCAGCTTTGTGTCATCAGCAAACTTGCTAACTGTGCACTCTATTCCTTTAGCCAGGTTATCAATGAATACACTGAACAACACTGGTCCCAGTACCGACCCTTGAGGGACTCCACTAGTCACAGGCCTCCAGCTAGACTCATCCCCATTGCTGACAACTCTGACTTCTTCCGTTCAACCAGCTCCCAATCCACCTCACTACTCTGCCCTCCAGGCCACACTTCCTCAGTTTGTCCACCAGGATGCTGTGGGAGACAGTGTCAGATGCCTTACTGAGGTCAAGGTAAACCACATCCACTGTCCCAGCATCATCCCACCCACCTGGTTATGTCCTTGTAAAAGGCTGTTAGATTAGTCAGACATGACCTCCCCTGGTAAAACCATGCTGACTGCTCCTAACAGCCCTCTTATCCTTGATGTGCCTAGAGACAGCACCAAGGACAAGTTGTTCCATCATCTTTCCCAGGATGGAAGTGAGGCTGACCGGTCTGTAGTTACCTGGCTCCTCCTTCTTGCCCTTTTTAAAGACCACAGTGACATTTGCATTTCTCCAGTCCTCAGGCACCTCTGTTTCCCAAGATTTCTGAAAGATGATGGACAGTGGCCTAGCAATGACTCCTGCCAGTTCCCTCAGCACCCTTGGGTGCATCCCATCAGGTCCATGGATTTATGGATGTCCAGGTGGCCCAACTAATCTCTGACCCAGTCCTCATCAACTGAGGCGGGCTCCTCATTCATCTCTGCCTCATCCGGGACCTCTGACATCTGCTGCTCTTGGAAACAGTCCCCAACAATACAGACAGAGGCAAAGAAGGCATTCAGTAACTCTGCCTTCTTACTGTCCTCAGTCACCAGGGCACCTTCCTGGAAAAAAATTCCCAGAGTCACTCACACTTCCCTAAATGATACCTCTTATCAAGACATTATTCAGTAAGGTTTTATTCATTACAAAAAAAAAACAACAAAACACAACAACAAACCCATCCTCAGTTATTACTTGAGGTTCTTTGATAATAAAGGCTTTGAAGTTTTAGCTCTCCAGAGACTGATTTAGGAATCCATTTATTCACTATGTTAGTCCAAAGGAGGAGAGAGCAGGGGTTTGCATCTTGGCGCACACACACACACACACACACACACACACACACACAAAAGTAGCTGTTACTTAAAACAAACACACCACTAATAACTTAAGTCAACAAGTACAGCAACAGTACAGCTACTGAATTCCAGTCCAGTCTGTGCACAAAAAAAAAGTACAACCAGTGTTAACTTGTGACAAGTTAAATTTAGATATGGTATACATCTATCAGTATGAGTCTTGAATAACAGCTCTGGGTACTTCTACAGTAGCAGCGTGGAAGAGCGAAAAACAAGTAGAAATGTGACACGTGACTTCTAGTCCCAGCCTTCTGTGCTGTTTTTGGGCTTCCCCTGAGCGAGAACTATTTTTATTTTTTATTTTTATTTCTATGAAATAAAAATAACTCAAAAGTGAAAGTACTAATTTAATCTCTGCTTCCATCACCTAAAGGCCTGCACACATATTTACTGAATCTACTGCGCTGTAACTATAACACTTTCGCTTTCTCTTTGAAAGAAAAGAAAAATAAGAGAAACTCAGGAGTCTGCTGCCTCAGTAGGTCTGAATTCAACATCCCCCAGTGACACACTACAGCTGCATGTTTCCAAAACCTCATCTCTCCAGCAGGTGGACCCAACCCCTACCTTCTCACTGTCAGTTTCACAATCTACAGCATTTACCTCATAGGAGGGGGGAAAAAGCCACCCTAGCCCATTACCTTCAATTCTCACACCACCTGCTTTCACTCTAGGGCACATTCTGTAGCATCAAATACATCCCTCTTATAGCAGCAGGGAGCAGCCATCCAATTCAGAGTGTTTCTTATATTTCTGCCTTTTTACTCTCCTTCAGTTATTCCAGAATATCTAGCGGCAGTAGCAGAACAAATATGGACATTTGGTACATCTGCACAAACAAGTGATTATCTGAAGAACTGTCACCGCTTTCTTTGCTAGGCCCTCAGGTCTTCTTCAAGGAATCAGGTTTAATCCCAAATGAGAGTCATGTGCATTAGTAGAATGTCTTGTCTCATAGTAAAAGATGAGCTTTACACCCCAAGCTATGCACAGTTAAACTGCCTACCCGGAATCCTCACTGTTTGTAGAGCAATTTAAAATGCACAGGCTTTCAGCTCTTGAAATCTGTTCCATTTCAAAGCTTCCAAGTACCTGTGCATCTCTCCAGGCATTTGATGGGAATAATGGAATACACCGCATACATCTTCCTGATCGCTACAGCAATGTTTTTAATTACTACAGTTCAAAGACAGTGGCTTAGATAAGTGAAGTTTTTGAAACACTGCTTTTAAGAAGCCACCATGGGAATTAGCATCATGTAGCACTGTTCAGAACAGAATCAACCAAGTATGTTTGAACACTAAAATACATAGAATTTCAAAGGATATAAACCAGAGGATTTGGAACAAGATTCAGCAGAAAGAATGTTATTTATATATATATGTGGCAGTCACAAGTTTCCACAAAAACAAGTCTGACCCCTAGAAGAAGGGGTCACCTCAAGGTATAATGAAACACTGTTATGGTTCAGGAGTTTAGGAAAAAGCACCAGCTCTCCTCTGAAGAGTAGAGGTATTTAAAAGATCACTGGAATCAACTGATCGCTCAAGAGAGGAGGGTCACCCAGCCTTTAAGGGGGCTGAAGCCCATGGGAAAAAACAAAAAAGGACTGAGGAAACCTGACTTGTGCAGCTTAAGAAACAATCTTGCTGCTATCTTCAACCACTTAATGGAAAGGAAATTAAAAAGCCATCACAGAACCAGACTCTTCTCAGATGCACACAGAAGAGGAGACAGAAGGCAAGCTGAGGTGGGGAAAAATCCAATTACATACTAGGAAAGAGTTTTCCCTTATGAAAAAGGATCAAACACTGCAAAGACTTCCCAGAACTTAGTGTTTTCAACATCTCTGAGGATCAAGAAAAAGTAAAGCCCCTGGCAACCTGAAGTAGATGATCAGAAATGAACTAGATGACAATCTAAATTATTCTACTGTGATTTGGGAAGAGAGAAAAAAAAAAACAAAAAAAGCAAAATATTAACGTCACTCAATTCCTTTCCTCTTCACCCTTCCTCAAACCATCCAGCAACATCCTGCAACACTGAGAAGGTAATTCTCTTTTCAGATCTGAGAATGAAAGTAGCACTCTGGAGACAAAGAACTTTAATCTGAGAACTGTATAACAACTTCACACTCTTCTAGACACGAGTTGTCTGTTTCCATTTTAAACGTGAGCACTCGTGGCCATGAGTCTTCAGTTTTTAGAGTGCCAAATACTAGAAATTATGCTAAAGTAAACACCTTTAAACTACTTTTCATTTAAATTTTAAGTCTTTGTGCTATCTTTACTCAGGGGAAAGCAGATAACAAATGTGCTACTTCAACAGTCTGGTCCCATGTGATGAGCTTCAATCTCATTCTCAACACAAGATGTCAGATTAGAAAGTCCAGTCTCGGTTAACTAGAATGCTTGATTTCACTCTGGTCTGAACTGACATGGGATTCATGAAAGCAAACATCAGGCTTCAATCAATTGTACAGAAATCTGTACCTCCACTGGAAGACCCTTAATAATTGTAAAAAACAAAGCCAAGCAACAAAAAACCCCACAGAAATAATAAAAAAAACCCACAAAAATTAAGGTAGGAGATGAATTTTCCAGAGTAGTGATATTAATATCAATTGCATCATCAGCATTTTCTTCTCCCATCACATATGCAAATTAAACTTCAGAGGAGATTGGACAAGTCATTAAGAGCCATAAAAAGAGGAAGCCAATTATGCAGAGACTGTCTTTAAGTATATCTGGTTTCAGAAAAACAGGACAGCAGCAGAGTAGCATTTGTGGAAGCCTGACTAGTCATATTGGAAAATTCAAGTCTAAGTTAAGGACAGTTCACTTCGAGTCATTAATAAATATGAAAAGCTGTAAGTAACAAAACCCAAAAGCATTCTAATAAATGCACTTCATATAAATTGTTGACCCATGGGAAAAAAAAACCAAACCACTGCTATCCCATGATAAGCTTACCACGTCCACAGTATGGCTGCCCAGGGACAAACTCTACAGCATTCACCCAGTCTTCAGCACCTACTCCTGCAGCTGCCAGATCTGCATTTTCATCTTCTATGTCAGCAAGAACGTCTTCAACTGTTTCAGGGAGTGGTGCAAAGTCTGAGGATACTGAGGGATAAATCTTTGCATCTGGAATCATCAGATCAGTCAGTTCTTCCTCTTTCAGTGGCTTGGTATGTTCATATCTAAAAAGTTAAAACACACTGCATTAATTCATCGCAAGAAAACACCTCCCTAAGTAAGTCCAAGGCATTGGAAATTAACTGATTTAAGATGCAAACACACTATTTGGAAGGAGAACCTAGAAAGGGGTTGGAAGGAAAAGCCACTGATGAGAGAATGCTTCCACTTGTGTAATTTGTCAACATCGCTTACGGAAACAGAAGGTATGCTATGATTTTGGAGGAAATGGAGCAGCATGCACAATTCTTACTAAATTTACATAAAATGAACTTTAATTATGTCCAACACTGGTCACATACTTACTATGCACATATTATATTACTGAATGAAATAAATTAGTTCATTCAGCTTTAGAAAGAAAAGATAGCAGATACTGCTATCTTCATCTACCTGATGGGAAGCCACAGGAAGAATGCAGCCAGTCTTATCAGAGGTGCAGTGATAGGATGAGAGTCAGTAGACCAAGTCCAAAATTGAAAGTTACAATTAGATACTAGGAAAAAAGGTTCCGAGTAGTCAAACTGGAACACGCTGGAATGGGTGCCCAGAAAGTCTGCACAATCTTCATCCCAGAGATATCAAAACTTGAAAGGACAATGCCTTAGGCAACCTGATCTAAAACAGGCTTTGCCTTCAGCACAGCTCCAGAGATCCCCACTAACATACATGATGCTTTTGCCTGCATTGGAGCATCTTGCCTTATTCAAATTTTATGTTGCATTTTAGTAGTTATTTCTAATGCCTCTTTCAACTTATTGTGGGAAGTGATACTCAGAACACTTTGATCCCTGCTGCCCACAAACAACAGAAAAATGCCATTTCCCCATTAAAAAAAGATTTTGTCTTCCAGCAAGAAGTAGACTACAAGTGAATATAGATTACAGGTGTATATTTGAAGTCTTAGATATTCGCTGACTAATTTCAGGGACAAAAGGGAAGGAGTTTTTTGGAGATCATACAAAACCTTTAAGCAGGTGTGATCCATTTACCTTGTTTGGAAAAACAAAGCATCACAGTTCTTGCATAAAGAGATGCTCCTAACCAAATGTCAGCTTTGAAACTCTAAGGAAGCTATGACGCAGAAATTTAAGAGTCAAGACTTCAGATCTCTACATCAGTGGCCTCCAAAGTGGTATGCGTGCACCCTACGAGGTGAGCAACACAACCCACTGGGGTGCAGGAAGAAAATACTAGAACTTCTTGTCTTTATTCTAAAAAATAAGAAATGAAGTTTTACTAATATTTAACATACAGATTGATGGACGCATCCTCACTCGGTCCATATGCCAGAGGGTCCCACGTATGGTATGCACGAGGTGTCCTGAAGGAGGAACGGGTGTTTCACCACACAGCAGGGTTGACAGTGGCACCCTCACTGGTTTGTTCACTTTCAGCATATTGCAACACATTGTACTTGGCCTGTGCCCAATTAAACGGGCTGACAGATTACATTATCTTGTTTCACCTAAACTAACCCTGACAAAACCTACAAACAGCTTAAAAACATTCCTGCAAATAGACTGTGGAGTGAAGACAATACTGATAGTGTGAATAAAAGCAAACAATAAGAAAGTGTCCTACTATGAGCTCTTCACCAGCCACACTGCAAGGCAGAAACAATTTCAAGCTAATCATATCTGACAAGAACTTGGGGGTGACGGGCACGGAATAAACAAAGATTACCAAGAAGACTATAAAAAAAAAAAATCTCGATTTACATCCAGGATTGTTAATCATGAACCTTGCTCTTAGTGCATAATGTTCCTCAAGATATGAGCTAATGGTAGTCTGAAACCATCACAATGAATAAGGAGGCATTCTAAAATTAAAAATCTGGAGCATGAAGACAAACTTCTACAATTTTTTCACCGATACAGAGCCCATTGTTTCAATCCAGTACTTTACAAAACTTCATAATAAACATCTAGAAGTCAATTTTGAGTCTTCTTACATAAGAGTGCAAGACAAAAAGCTACATACCACTGGACCATTCATTCTTCCTGCTGTGGTAAAAGACTGAAATAACACATGGGAAACAATACAGTGACAAAGTAAAACACATTCCTTTGTCAGCAAATACGGTTGGGAAACACACGGAAAACATTGCTTAAGATCTGAAGAAAGAAGTATTGGAACCAATTTTGCAGTGTGGGAAGTTTGCTGTACAGCAGGGTGAAAGTACAGATGCTTCCAACATGTCTTGACTTACGGTATTTGCTAGATTCTGTTTCAGTAGTGACACAGACAACCACTTTTTGTGGCCCATTAAAGAAAAGATAAGGCAGAAGAGATATATTCTTAACAAATTACTTCTTTAATAAAAACAAACAAGATGTACTAGAGGAAATATATTCTTAACAGTAAATGACTTAATTAAAAAAAAAAGTTTCATGGACAAAATGTGAGCATAGCCACTGAAGAAACTGCTGCTTCGATGAAAATAAAAAACCCTAACAATTGCAGATAAGGTTTCAGAGAACCACACCAGAAATTCATTCACTGCATTATTCATAGACAAGATGTAGCAAAAATGGAGACAGAGCACATTAACTATATTGATGACACTGTAGTGGTTTGTTTTATAAAACCAAGACCTTGAAATAGTCAAATTTTTACAACACTTTGTTATGAGATAGTGACCATTCTTCTGTTCCACACAGAGGTTTGCTGGTGATCTAGTGGTAAAGAGCTTAAAAGCTGTCAAAGACAAGTTCTACATTTTTCTTTCACAAAAAAATGTTCCAATTTGGTGACAATTTCCACAATGACTAGCTGCTGCCAGTAGTATGCTACCTAACAGATACTGTAACAAAAGCAAACAGGCTCAATCTGTTCCTTCAAGGTAGACTCAAAATGAAAACAGCTGCTTTTTGAAAGAAACCTGTGGTATGGAGACAATACTTTGAAAATGGCTGTTTCAAAACATTTCCACGATGATGCAATTTTGTTGCCAAAACTGATGTGTACCAACTATTGCACCAAAAAAATCTCTTATCTTGTACTCTTAAACTTGGAAACAGAATTGTCTAACATGTTTAAAAGTCTTCAGTGTGTTTTGGATACATTTGTTAAAACATACAGAACTGTAACACCTTCCAAATAGGCTGCCAGAAGAGCTGATTGACATCAGGGAAGACAGAAATTTACTAGACAAACTTTAACAAGAATCTTCTTGTAACTGGTGGGCATAAAAAAAAAAATAAATTTGCCACACATTAGTATTGTAGCCAACAATACACTTCTTCCTTTTGGACCTACATATCTTTGTCAAAGTTTTTTTTGCAGCTATAACAGCCACTAAAACTGAGTACTGAAATAAACAACTTGAAACAAGACTCTCAAATTGCTATATTTTTTTTTTAATCTCAGATTTAAATTTTGTAATGAAGTATATTAAATCAATATTACTGTCAGCAAAAGTATTACTTGTAAGACTTTTTGTGAAAGCACAAATGGTTTTGGACTGTTAATAAAAGATTTATAAATATTGGTTACCCCATTTTTATTACAGCTTTTAAAAAATTCTGATTATTTGGTGTAGTTATTATAACGTAGTAGATACATACAATCTACAAATAAATATATGGGGGTGCTCAAAAACTTTTCAGTGATGGAGAACATAATCAGAAAAACTTGGAGACAGCTCATCTACATGATCAAGAAAGCAACTCTGTCAGACAGAAGCCTACAGAGCAGCTTATTTTTGTTATCTTTCTTACACACAGTAACCATATACTAAACATGATAGTAAAGCTAACTATGAACTACCATATGAAGTTATGAAGCAAATATTTAAGCATGTATTAGAGCTGCAACAAGACAGAATGTTAAAATTCCTCCTCATAAGTTTTAATAGTGTGAATAGTTTTAATGAGGTGAACTGAAGATAATGAAAACATCGCTAAGCCTTAGTAAGGTTTGTACACTAGGAAAGAACCCATTTCCTTTCTTCACATTTTTATTATTCTATGTTCTATTCTGAGTGTGTTATTCTACACATTCAAGGGTGTAAGTCATACTATGCTTTCACTATGTAGGGTCATTTTGTACAGGAAACATTTTAGAATCTGTAAGACTACACTCCAGCTACTTTTCCAAAATGGCAGCTCCAGCATCAGTGTAGCAACTCCTGAAGGCACACAGACAATTGACAAAAAACCCCAAATCATAATCATATCTGTTCAGGTTTTCATGATCACTTACCAAGTATAATTCAGTTCCATCAGTTCAGTTAGTCACAATATGGTCTTCCATGTCAATTAATTAATCTACTCACGTTGTTAATAATAAGCCCCCCCCCCCATGTCTTTTCAATGGCCCCACGTTTCTGAAGTTGCAATAAAAGAGGTGAACACTTTAAGATCTATTGCCTTTCTGTAAGCTCCCTACTCAGGGACTCAAGAATTAAGTTACTCTGCTACAAGATGGTCAACAGCATTTCTTTACCTGCAATGATCTCCATAAGCACAGCATCCTCGCTGGTAATACCTGCACACCATGGTAGACTGACTAGTGGAGAGGTCATGGGAGTAGCGACAGTTGTCTCCTTCCTTGCAAACTCCATGCATGAAGTATCTGTAAGAGAGTATCTGTGAATTAAGGAGAAGCAGTGAAGTTGTAAACAACACATTTGGATGCGAGCTACTGTATAAATCAGGGTATGCTGAATTAAGAACACCACTAACAACTCATGGGACCATGCCCCGGTATAAACATCCAAATAAGAACTCTTGAGGACAGACTAAAAGATGAAGCCTCAGCTGTTTCCGTGGCCTGCACCACACATTCAGGGACTTAGAAAAGCATAAAAAAGCCTGCAAAGCAAATCTTATCCAGGGCTAAGAGAGATTAACGTCTTGCACAAAGTAGGTGGGGATAAATTTTCACTAACAGCTCCTGTGTTCCAACGCCATCAATAAACTTAAGAGAAGCCCACCACTGAAGCCAAGAATAAAAATCAGCCAGACCCTTAACAAGCTTCCTGACAGTTTAAATCTATTAATTCATTCAAAACAATCTCCTCTCCAAGGATATTTGTGATTTATGTTTTGTCAGGTGTAATTATCCACATTACTTTTTACCAAAGGGGACAATCAGTAGGAGCACCCTGCTTCAATACTGTACTGCTTGTCTTCAAAGAACTGTACACATACAGTTCCATAGTTTGATGCATTTACTACATTTTAGCATATTAAATAATGCAAGTTAACTGAGCCTCAGATTCAGCTACTGAAGAAAACTGCACAATTTTAATTTGTTTTAAATTTTAACCTAGAAGACACAAGCTTCTTTAAATACAAATCTCTAACTATTCAGACTCAATATATTCACATCAAAACCACAACTGAAAATACATCTTTCGCAATCCACAAAGAAGTATTAAATAAAACAAAACCACAAAAAACCACACAAAAAACCCAACCCAACAACCCACACACAAACAAAACACCCCAACCTACATAAGAATTTAAACCATCAACATGTTTACCCAGAAACTTGCAAAACCTGGTTAACAAGAAAAATTGTTACAGTTTAAGTTTCAATACAAAACACCACTGGATGGAAAATTGAGAAACAGATTATAGCCTTCTAAATTCATCTTGCTGCTGAAAGGGGCAGTCCTTTCTTCCCCTGTTGCACACTTCCATTGCTTTGCATTGGTATCACCACACCTACACAGCCAGCAGGATCATGACAGTGTCCTCCAAGCTGTTGGCTGCACAGCCAAACAGCAGCACAGCCAGCACAAGAGACACAAAGATCATCTTTCACCAGCACAAACTAAGATTAGAATAGTTCTTCACAAAACAGCAAATTCAAGTCAGTATTCCTAAACTTTAAAAGTGTCAAGTTATGGAACTGCATTCATTTCTTCACGGGTATTTAGTCTGATGCATTTTTAAGCAGTCAGACAAATCAAATTTACCAAATGACATGAGCAGAGCTACATCTATAATCCAGTACTAGGGATATATTAAAACCTGAGCTGAGCCTTAAGAAGGATGTAATTCTTCCATGTGCGAAATCAGTGGTGTATTCAAAGTACTGAGAACAAAATAAAAATTAAAGAAGAAAAAAAAAAATCAAGTGGTTTACAAACCACTAGTTGACACTTGCCAAACTGGAACTCAACACTCAATCACTTGTCTGTACAGTGTAGCTGCATAGTGAACAGATAAGAAACACGGACCTACATAAAAATAAGTGATGTAAGACCATGATAAAGACCATGGGATAGTTTCCCCAGAGAGAAGAGTACCATAGTAAGTTTTGTCAGGTGGGTATACAAACAGCTATGTCAGCACCCACCAGGAACAAGGTCCTGGAAATGCAAAGCGAAAAAAAAAAACCAACCCAAAACAAACCTCAAAGGAAAAAAAAAAAACCACCACACCCACACCAAAAATCCAATCAAACAACATAAAAACGCACCCAAGCAACCAAAACTCCATAAACTTGAAGAACCAGAATGCAACTGGAATTTCTGCCTTGCTTTTAAGAAATGGAAGTCACACTGATAGGGTAAAAAGTAATTCAGGTAGTTAAATGTTTGTCCTTTAACAACTGTCATCCCCACCCTTGGCTTACTTCCACAACATTGCTTCCCCCATGTGTTGGGGCATGCAATTTCATAGCCACCTGCTGACTCAGATCAGGAAATGGCTTCTGATATAACCTGACATTCCTTCTGCTGCCCCCATGCTTATTTTTAATCTAGATCAGATCACTGGTTTTGCCCCACTACTAAAGCCACTCAAGGTGCTGTGACAGACACAACTACAGCTGAAATAAGTGACCAAGAGTAAGGCAACAGCCTGAAATAACTTAGAAAGTCCTTGGTCAACAGAACTTATCCTAAATATGTAAGCCTCAAAAACCAGGCTATCCCACTGCTTGTTACACAGAGAACGTGGAGCTCCAGGTCCTTTTCCTTCTTTTCCACCGTATGTTAGAAAATCCTCTGCAAATACAGATTCTGTATAATTCTGAAAGTTGTCACAATTTGTCACATCAAGAAGATAAGCTATAAAGGGAATAAAACCAAACGTGAAACAAGTTCGATTTAATTCACACGTCACTTTTAGAGGCCTGCAATCCCACGCAGCAAACTCGGCAACATTTGAACAAGAAAGCTGGGGTGGGAGGATAGAAAAAATTATTTCTCTAAGGGTTACACCTTTTTTTTCTTCTTCTCTACTGCTAAAACAACTCTACTTCTATTACTTGACCTAAGCCTGAGAAAAAGAATTTGCAACGTCTTTATCAAAAATACCAGTCTAAAACACTGAACACATAGTAGCTTTTTTCAGTATTCTTTACCCCTGTACCCCTTGAAGTGAAATCAAGATGCAATACCTCTTTCCACAGCTTTTGAAGCTTGCAGTAAGTTTGCTTATTCAGCTATGGTTTGTTCTTTACTTCAGGTCTACTTACTTCTGCTCTCAGGTAACCTCGCTTTGTTTACTAAACTGCTGGTTTCACTGAATTAACACATCACACCTAATAACAGATGTCCTTCAAAAAACAGAGACGTTGCCTTGACTGGCAGACAGGGAACTCAGGATAACAGCCAACCGCATTCCGTAGCTTTCTCGGGTGCCATACAGAGACAATTCCCAAGGAAGAAGGTAGCAGGGAAAAGGCCAAGCACGCTGTTCCAGGACAGCACATGGACGTTCAGCCACGAATGAGCAGCTGATGAAATTCTGCATGAGTTAATAAAAAGAAAGGTCTTAACAGTATTAATGTCCTTGTCCCTTCTTCTTTATAACCTTTTTCAGCAAAGTAGGGAGGATCCAGAGCAGCCCCAAAAGGGGCAATGTAAGCAGGCTCTAGGTCTGCACTCCCCGCTTTGCCACTAGTGCTGCACTAAATTCAGGGAGCATACTTTACTGATTTAGAATCCTCTTGTTAGAACACAGATAATACCTGATCTAGTTTTTCAGAAAGAACAGCAATGATGCAAATATGTAGACAGGTTTCAAAATACGTGAAACAGTTGCTAAGGGTTTTATTTATATTAAGTATTAAACAAACGAATGAAATGTCACCTATTTACATCAACTTGATCTAAACTGTTACTGCAGACGGGTGGTGGAGGGGGCAGAAGTAACTGAACTAGCAGTTTAAGTCTTTGGGAAAAAAAAAGTCTGCTACACCACTGCTCAACTAAGTGGCATCTCCATTTGAAACACCAAGGACAGAAACTTGGTAAGGACCAGCATTCTTTTCCTTACTTCAAACGTATCAAGGACAAAAGGATCAGAATATTAAATAAAAAGTAGTTACAAATTAACAGTTTTATTCCCCTGTGGTTTATTCCAGATTAGAATTCATTACACACCACAAAAACCAACCTATCACATACGGTATTCAAATCGAGCACCAACAACTTATTCCATCAATTCTAAAACTAAAAATCAATTCTGTTTAAAACAAAGTAGTGCTTCATCAACTATGAGATGCAAACCGAGTACTATCATCTCCCAGAAGTTTTTCAAGCAGCATTTACTGTTACTCATATGATTATTCGATGATTCAAGCAAATGAAGCCCACAAACAAGTAGAATTATGCAGTGTTACTTAAGACAAACACTTCTCTACCTAGTACATTAAAAACGCAAAGAGGTTGAATTTTGGAAAGCGCCTCACAGGTAAATCCTCAAGCTCATTTATGAGGGTAATGCAAGATTTCACATAAGCAATAAACTTCCTTCAATACATCCCATTTAAACTAAACTTATCACACATTCCCAGAAGCTCAACTCAGATTCATTAATTTCACTTCCAAGTCTGAGGAAAACTCTTCTGTGTACTACCTGAGCAGCTATGGGGAAGGAAAAAAAACCCAACAAACACATGAACAATGAGGTAACTTGATGGTTAGTAAAGATGGATAAAGAATGCAGAGGCTCTTAAAAGTCCAAAACTGAAATTTCAGTGTTGTTTAAACTCAAATTAAAGCATACTACCCATTACAAGAGTAGCTTTTACCCCCCACTAGTCCCGTTTGTCTGTAAACAAATATATGCATTAGACAGTCTTACTGCACCACACGACACTGATGAACTTGAATGCTTCAGTACTAGGGCAGTCACTGCCTTCAATAAATTGATTCATTGTGTGCATTACCTGAGAACATCTCTCTCTCCATTTCACTAATCCATTTCTCCTAATTGAGCCTTTCGATCTTCAGAAATTATGGGGCAATCTATACAGAGGAAGCACTAACCTATACCCTTGCAGCTCGCTTAAAAGCTGAGCTAAGCATCATTCCCGGCCATTTCCTCATTACTGGCCTCCGCTTAACTGCCATGCATCAAATATTAACCCTGTTACTCACAGGCAAAACTCTTTGTATACAGAAGTACTCAGAGAGCGCTGAGAAACAGTGCTTCTCAAATGGACATGTTAACAATGCATTAGCCAAAACAAACAGTTATCAACAGTTAACAGGAATGCCAGACCTACTGCAGGGCATACTTAACAGCACAAAAGGAGACACAGCAAGCAAGCTCCTTGTGAAAGCCAAACAACTGTTCTTAATACTGCTATTTCAATCTGCAGTTGGCACAAATGGAAAAATAGACTCAAGAAATACAGATCTCAAGATCTACAGCATCTTCCTTTCCGAATTGTCACGGGATGTTCCTTTTTGCTTCTAAGTGACATTGAATGTATTTGCCCAGAAACATATTGGGGTTACATGCAATTTACAATTTTATCTAAATAAAAATAATTAAAAAAAAATTTGAAAAAGAAAATAATCAAGAGATTCTCCTCGATGCTAATATGGGATTAACACTTGCTTTCCTGCAAGCTAGTATATCTCTATATTCACAAAAGTGTTTCATATTCCTTTAAGCCTGCCAACAGACCAGCAGTGTAAGTTTAAAAATAGTCCATCTGGCAAGCTTTACAGCATGCAGTGTGATTTGCATAATCCTGTATCAAAGATTTATAAGAAACGCAGTTTAAAACATAAATGGAAGATGACGCAGCATACAGAATCTGTACGTAACCCAAGCAGGCCGCAAAATGCGCGGAGCGCTGCCATCATGACTTACGCCCATCCCCCCGTTTAATACACTATTCTTGCTATAGCAACCACGAATTCGTTTCCATTTTTAAATTTCGATTCTACTGGACAGGAGCTTAAAGACATTTTGCATTTCCTGCTCTACTGCATTTTCTGTAACGCGTCTGGAGAACCGCCATTCCACAGTCTCCTTCACGCCGATCACCGCGGGCGTATCCTCACACAATGAATAGCGGCCCGCGGCATTTCATACAGGAGCCGCCGACACTTCCAGCCGCGCCGCCCCGGCCCCACCATGGCCGGAGGACGGGAGTCCCACACGGTCTGCACGGCAGAGCTGCAGGGAATCTACTCCCCTAGGGAATGGGCAGCAGAAGGGCCAGAACCCGCACCGTCCCCGCGGCCCGGCTCCGGGAAACTAGGCCCGAAGCGCGCTCGATGCCGGC
>VXBZ01002375.1:94203-299596 GCA_013399135.1 Heliornis fulica
GCCTTCTCCCAGGGCTGCTCAGGCACCGCTCCAGTACCTACCCAGCACCCACCCAGCCTCCCTAGGGAGACGGACGGCCAGAGGTAAGAGGCATGCCAGGCCATTGCTCCATGAGGTCGGATCGATCACAAGGGGAGGCAGGCAGGGACGGTTTGGAGGAGGGAGGAAAGCCGGTCTGCACTAGAGTTGCTTGAAACTTGCAGGAGGAATCTGCAGAGTTTCTTTACAAGGCGAAAGGTTGGATAAGTCTTGCTGCAAAACTTGACAGGCTTCAAAAATCTCTCAGCCAGCTCAGGGGGAGTGTTGGCTGAACCTCCAGCCAGAATCAACTAATTTGTATTGGGTTTCAGGTGGTGACCAGCTGGTTTTTAACCACAGGCCAGCACAGCTTGGGCACTCCTGGCTGTTGCAAGTCAGAGTCAGGGGAGTTGTTAAAGTTCAGACCACAACTCAAACAGCTCCACTGATCCTTGGCCTAACCTTGTTGGCTTGATGAATTTATGCCAAAGCTGACTTTGCCCCGGAGAGCGAGAGGTGTGTACACATACACACATGCAGCGATATCAGAACATTTGCATGAACTGCTCAGGCAGCTGGACTTAGCACTGGACAGGAAGTAAAAGCTTTTGCCGCTTTTGTGTCATGCTGTGATCCCATAACCTTAAGACTTTTGTCTTTAAAAGGATTGGAAATTGGGAAAAAAGTCTTAGAGTTTTGGCCAGGTGTGTATTTCTTCTTATGGCAATGTCTTGATGCCTGGCAGAACCAGTCCCTGTTTTCCTGTGTTACATGTCCCAGCTATCCTGTGTAGCTGAAGTCTTTAGATTTGGGAAACACCTCCCCACCCTGCCCTCTTTCTGGGTGTGATGCGGTTCTGTATAGCTGTCATGTCACACACTGTGCTAAGAGACATGCTCTTCTAAATTTTTTTCATCAAGCACTGGAACGATCTACCCAGGCAGGTGGTTGAGTCCCCATCCCTGGAGCTGTTTAAAAGATGGGTTGATGCAGTGCTTGAGGACATGGTCTAAGGGTAGACTTGGTGGAGGTAGGTTAATGGTTGGACTGGATGATCTTAAGGGTCTTTTCCAACCTTAACAATTCTAAGATTCTGAGAAAATGTAACGTGAACACAGTACTCTATTCCAATTAATTAACCAACTAAATTAGCAACAGGTACAAAGGACTGAAGACAGGGATCCTTTCCTCCGGGTGAAGGAGTAAAGAGTTGACAGGCTGGAGGGATATGTCCAAACGCCCACAGAAAATATGTGAAGCAGCCAGGCATTTAGTGAAACTGCCTGGAGGCCCAGTCCAGACCAGTCTCTGAACCTTCCCAACTCTCTCCCCCTCTTTCTGTGTTTGGAAATGAATTTAATTAAAGTGAATAGGAGTTGCTAAGAGACCAGAGGAGTTCTGGAGTTTGTTGCTGGGGCTGAATTGCCACTCTGCTTCCAAGGTTTTGCACTAAGAAGGATGATGTAACTGTGAGCCTACATAAAGCGCTCCTGGCTCTGGGGAAAGCTGTGCTTTCCTCCTTGTTCCAGTCTGGTTTACTCAGTGTCTGCCTTTATTTTATTGAACTGCTTGTCTCCTCCTACACACTGACGAAACCCAGGTTCATCTCCTTATGGCATTCCTCTGCCTGTGCCCGTTTTGTAGATTTCTCCTTGTGGTCTTTATGGTTGGAGGTGGCAGTGGCTGAGCCTGCAGTTTGTCATGAACAAGTAGCTTTGGAAATTAAAAGTATGCCTACTTCTAAACTCTCTTTAGTTCATTACTCCTCATCCTTTCCTCTGCTCCACCATAATTTCAGCACAGTGTTGACCATGGTTTAGGCGAACTCTTCCAACTCTATTTCTGCTGGTTAGCATTTTGCTTTGATACCCTAGCTCATGCTTGAAACATCAAGAGTCTCCAGGTGATCTCCTGGGCATGGATTGTTTGCCTTCCAAGGTCAAAGCAAGAGATGGTATGTTTAGCTTCACACAGTCATGTAATTGCTAAACTAATTTTTATCTGACTTTTGTTATCTCAGGACCATCTGTATGCACAAGATGATTAGGAAGATAACCTATAGCCTAGGAAGATGTGTATCTGCTGTGACATGTGGAACCACCCAGGTGAGAAGATTCCTGCATGGTGAGTAGCATATTCTGAAACAGTTCCTGGGTGGGAAACGTTTTGTTCTCTGAATGCAGCAGGGACTTTGCTGGCAGCGTTCTGGGAGAAAAAAACAAAGAGCAACAATAGTCTTGATGTTTGATAGTCTATAATATAGATATTTTGTGTTTGATAGTTTATAATATATTGAGTTCCTATGGCATCCTTGGTGCTTCCGCTCTTTTAAAACATACTCTTTGGGCATGGTTATAGGGCTCAGTTTGTTCACAGTAATGTTAATTTAAAGTAATGTTACTGGAGCTGATGACAACCCAGCTGCAGAACTGGTGTCAGAGGAGCACTCAGTAATGCTGATGAGGATTATTATTCATATTAACAGTAGAGATATTTTGCAATTACCTCACATAAAACACAGCTTTGTTTTCATTAAGTTATTCATGAATTCACCCCAAAGAACAGCTGAAGAGTGGGATAAATTTGTTGTGATGATGACAATTTGACTTTTATAAAACAGCTCAGTAGTTATGAAAATACCCCCACACATAATTCATTTTTCTTTGTTTATCCCCAGGTTCTTATTTCAGGATTCAGCCCTCTGTACAGGAAGCCCTGATGGAGGGGAGACCAGTCGTAGCCTTGGAAAGCACCATCATAACACATGGCATGGCCTATCCTCAGAATCTGAGGTGGTAGATTTTGATTTTCCTCACTCAACAGAGTTGTAAGAACGAGGATATAATTGGTGAATCGGTATCAGTATTCTTGGTCCAGCCAAAACCCTTCTGGTAATGGAAATGTCAGGTTGTTAGGCACGCAGAATATGAGCTCTGGTTTGAAACAACTCCTTATCCAACACCTTGGACTTCTGGCTTCCTTTAAAATGTGGCAGCAGATAATGCCAGCACTTGCTCTGAGAGCAAGCTGCATAGTAGTTAGTACAGATGCTGAAAACACTGCAGTTTCTTTCAGTATATTTTTGTGATGCAAAAATGGCTGGAACACAATAGTGAAATCTGTTTGTTAGTGCTACTCAGAGCCGATGATCCCTCTTTGCCTTCTGTGCCCTGCATAGAACCCCACTCCAGTTCAGGAGATCTGTGTTTCATTGAGTTAGTGCCAGAAATCACTGCACTCTCCTCTCCATCCTTGCTTCCAGAAAGCACAGAAAGGCTTTGGTATCGATTTTCCATCTTGCTTTTTACCTGGCCATTATTTTGCCTGACATTCTGTTTTAAAATGAAGCTTTAAAAATTTGGTTTGGGGAAGGAGGTAGTTTCAGTACTTAAAGATTGTATAGCATATGTACAGATAGCTCAGAAAGGGAGGAGATGCTGCCCTTAAAAAGGATAGTGTACCAATGTAACGTATAAAACCTGCAAATCTTAGCAAGACCTATTTTTCAGCCCCAGAGTATCCTCAGGCTGCAGTTTTTGGCACTGTTATTACTCCATATCTACTTGCCTGGATAGTGAAAAATATATCCCAGTCATTTGAGCAGGATTTGGTTTTCCTTGGATTTCTGTGCCTGTAAGCCAAGTGAATTTTCTCAAAAATAAAGCACAGAGCTTGGACATTGCTGCCCTGAAAACAGAGCTCTGCCCTTCTGCAAACTCAAGCGCACAGGCTTCTGCCTTTAGGATGATACAGAAGAGTAACTGGACTTAGTCGAAATCACAAGACCTGTATAAAACTGGGAGTGACAGCCATCAAACACATCAGTTTTCTTGTCTGATTGTTTGCCTCACTGATTCTGTGACTACTCTCGTGTTTGTCTAATTCTAGCATGGCCAGAGAGGTGGAGGAAATTGTAACAACAAATGGAGCAGTGCCAGCCACTGTGGGTATTTTAAGGGGTCGAATCCACGTGGGACTCACAGGAGAGGAACTGGAGTTCTTGGCAAGCAGTAAACATGTAGTTAAAGTGTCTCGGAGAGATCTTCCTTTCGTCCTCAGCCAGGTGTGGTATGCAGACTTTCTATTGAGGTAGTTTCTCTACAGCGGTAGCGTAGTGCTCTCCAGCTTTAAGCCAGGTGGCATTTAAACCTCTTAAAAATGTCATGTAAAGTGGTATCTTATTGGTAAGATCAAACGTTGTTGTGTCTGAAATTCCTATGGGATCTAGTCTAGGTGATTCTGCTCGGGCAGGGGGGTTGGACCGGATGATCTTTCGAGGTCCCTTTCAACTCCCAATATTCTGTGATTCCGTGAATAGCAGGCACGAAATAAGGCTCCTAAAAAGTCACTCTGTATTGGCTGGCAAGCCATGAGCACTTGGCTAAGAATATTCTCGTTGGCATGAGAAGGCATCATCACATTACATGTGAACTATGTGACATGCAGGCCATCCTGAGTAATGCACACAGTGCTTAAGGTGACACTTAGCAGCCCTTGAAGCTGCCTGGTTGGAAAGCCCTGGAGCACAAAGGCTTTTGCTATCATTGGGCCAAGAAAGACTTATGTATCTGGGGCAGGGATTCCTTGTAGAATATTTGTATCAGAATTTCACTCCTCAGCTGGTGACAGCAGGCTGTGCTGATGTTGCCATGTGATAGACCACAAGCACAGTTGCCTGCATGAGATATTCTTCAGGACACCCTGGGTGCTGATGGTGACTGGTTGTACCCTGGCAGGGCTTGTCTGGTGGCACTACTGTGTCTGGAACAATGATTGCCGCACACAAAGCAGGGATCCCTGTGTTTGTGACGGGTGGCGTAGGAGGCGTCCATCGGGGAGGAGAGAACAGTAAGAAAATTAAACATTCTACTTTGTGTTGATACTGTTTTACTTAATTCCATCTATTTTCCCAGTCTGTCCTGCAGCAACTGTCTGTTCAGAAGAGATTCAAGTTATCATTCTTCTTGACCATACTACGGTTGTTTTCTCTCCAGTGTCTCATTTCCAGAGCTTCAGAACATTTTTCTTGAGCACTGGCCAGTTGTTAAGAGGGTGGAAGTTTCTCTTTATCCTCAGCTTACATGGGGTTATATGAATATTGTTTGCTGGTGCAACAGGAGCCGACTGTGCCTCTCCCAGTTTGTAATGCCTGGATAACCCGATACTGGTGACCGAGCACAGTGTTGTTATCGACTGCCTCTCAGCTGAGGAGAAGGAGAGTCTCATCACAGAAGAGACTTAGGTCCTGGTCTGTGTAAGAGGTGTGTGCTCCTCTCTGGAAAACGGCCCAGTCTTGGCAGTGTAGTTTGTGACCTTGAAGTACTTTCTATTCTTAGCCATATATNAGCATGGCCCTGCTGGATGTTGTCCCTTTCAGATGTGATGTCAATTCAAGACTGGGGAGTTTCCAGAGGTCAGCAAAGCTTCTGTGGCACTTTATTTTGGGCAGTGATGTCAATACCAAACATGAAAATCTACTTACATTATATTCCATTTCCTTGAACTTCATCTTTCTTCCATTCCTACCAAATTTTTGCATGCTGCTTATTGTTATGATCAAAGAGCTGAGAGATACAGTGTGAGGCCACACCTCTGCCCCAAGCCATAAGAGGTTTTTGTCAATATCTCGCTCAATCTCAACACCTAAGGGCACAGTCTAAACCTGTAAAATGTGTTTGGGGATCTAAATGGCTACAAAAGCGGGTAGTGGCATCCCAAACAGATTATGGCTTTTTAAGTTGGCAGATCACATCAGCTTGAAATACAACACAATCACCCACACAACCGCTGCTTCTCCTTCCGACAGCTCTGGATGTGAGTGCTGATTTGACAGAGCTAGGACGCACTCCAGTTGCCGTCGTATCTGCAGGAGTGAAGTCTATCCTTGATATTGGCAGGACTCTGGAATATCTGGTAGGTAGAACAGGCTGCTGAGCCTGAAAGCAGAAAATGCTGTACTTTGTGTACAGAATTCCCAGTGGTGTTGGCACTGGTATTGGGCCTAACACTTTTAGAAGTGATTGTTGAGAAGACATGAAGCCATATTTACAGTTCTGTAGTCCTGGGGCTATACAAGCACCGGGCTGCTCCCTAACACAAATCTATCCATGCCTAAAGGACTTTTCCAGCAGCTCTTCCAGCTGAGACCAAGGACAGCATAGCCATGCCCTGTTTCTCTGGCCTTAAACTTGCATTTCTAGGAGAATGCTCCTGAACTGATGAATCAGGCAAGGTAGAACCATCAAACACTGAAACTCAGAATTAAAATGGGAATTGAGATGGTTTTCAGTAAAGACATTTTTTAAGGTTTGGTCTTTGGTCTGGTGGAAGTAACCAGGGCCAGCACTTCAGGTGACAGCCAAGTTCAGTACTACTTCTCAATTGCAAACAAAACTCATTTATACTCCTGTAAGCTCACAATGTGTCTGCAGATTGCAGGTTGTTATGCTGGACTCAGTACTGCACCAACGCCAGCCGCGTGCCTCTTGATCCGCTCTGAGCACAAGCAGAGGATGTGTGTCTCCTGTGTCTCAGTAAACCGGATCCTGTCTGACCAGTTACCGTGTCTGGCTCTGCTCTGAAAAATATTGGCGGCAGAATGGAATAGAATTGGATATATTAAATTAACCAAATGCTGAGCTAAAGAAAGGCGGTTTCTAGCTGAATAGAAGGAAAAAGTGGTATTCTTTTGGTGAGTCCCCTTTCCTTCCACTGATTACCTGCTTGTCTCATCTCCACTGCTACAGGAGACTCAGGGAGTCTGTGTGGCTGCCTTTGGAAAGTCAAGGGAGTTCCCAGCCTTCTTCTCACGCCAGAGCGGCTTCCAGGCACCATATCATGTCCACGATGAAGAGGAAGCAGCTAAACTCATTGGTGTGTAGGGCCCTGGAAAAGAGGGTCATAAAAGTCACCTTAGATGGTGCACTTTCTGTTTTTTAACTTTGGAGAAGAGTTTTTCCCTGAAAACAAGATGTTCTGCTTCCCTCAGTCCTGCTTTAGTGCTTCAAGAATAAAGCAGCAGGAAAATACAGTCTTTACAAGTATTTTAGCTAGTTGCAGCCACCTTGGCATGCTCATACACATTTTGTTCACACTGGTGAGGTGGAGGAAACATGTATATTAATGTGCTAACAAAAACAGCTTATGGGCCTTCAGAAGTAGAAGTGGTTTTCTTAAAAAAAAATAATCTTTGTCCCTTATATTGTACAGCCAGACTCAAAATAAACAGGCAGATGTAAATTGATTGGTAGGTGGAACAGACCCCATCCTTAGGGCAGCTAGGAACAGGAGCACTGGGACTGTGGGTTCCTTCATCCCATGCCCATTCTCCTCTATCCTCTTCACTCAGCGTTAAATTAATCCAGGGAGAACCGCTAATGATACGCTTGTCCTCTCCCAGCCAGTATGTTGGGGCTAGGCCTGAGCAGCGGGGTGCTGATAGCAGTGCCCTGTCCCCAGGAGAGAGCTGCCTCTGGCCAGGTCATCGAAGATGCCATCCAGCAAGCTCTTGATGAAGCCAGGTGAGAAAAAAACTTAAGCCCTGCCTTTTGCTCACCCAGTGGTCTGGGAGAAGGAAATGGCTTTGAGGACACTGCTACGGGGGCTATAGCACAGTTTTACCTTGGGCGTGGGTGAGTCTACATCATGCTTTCAGCTGTAGTTTTATCTAACCTGAAGCTTGTTTTGGGGACATTTCATGGGATGTGGTTACAGAGATAAATTATCTACTAGCAACAGTGCTTCTCCTCTGATGCTGTTTCAGTTCATCCGTTCTCATCTGCAGGCGTTTTCCTTTCACTCGCAGGTCCAGAGGGATCACAGGCAAAGAAGTGACCCCTTTTATGTTACAGAAGATCAATGAATTAACTGATGGGAAGTCGCTGGACTCCAGTATCCTTTTACTGAATGGGGGAAGAAACCCAACTATGCCAGTGTACTTCATATTTCTCCTGATAATGCTTGTTGGAAAACACTGTCATTTTATTGACAGTATAATGAGGGGCAAACACTTCAATATCTGCAAACAGGTGAGAGCTTAGTGACTGAATTCTGCTTTTTCTGTCCTCATTTGCTTTTGCATTGAAAATTGGAGGCCAGCACAGACAGCAGGTGGTCCAGAGCCCAAAGAGATCCTTCCCATCTGATCACTGAGCTTGCCTGCTCCATGATGGAACCTTAGAACTCTGTTGCATGTGGTGGGATTGCACACTGGAAGGTACCTGGGCTTCCTAGACCACTGTGCTGTACATCACACTGGCTTATCCAACTTCTTGTAAGAGAAACTTGGAAGAAAAACACCCCTGTGTGAACAGGAATCCTTTTACACAGGCAAATTAAAAGCAGATCTACTGGTTAGGATGCTAGCATAGGATCTGGGAGTCAGGTTCACATCCAGGCTCTGCTGCCAGCCCTCTAGGGAGACCTGGTCAGTCAGGATAGATTTGCAAAAGGATTTTTGGGTATGAGAGCTCTATGGAGCCACAAAGTGGGGCTTTCAAAGCCTTTGATACTCTGCCCCTAGTGAAATTGCTAAAAAGAATTTTACAAATTGCTTATAGAGACTTGGCAAAAATCTTAGTAGGCCTCTCCTGGAAAAAACGGTCAAGATCATCTGAGGTTTTTAGGTGCTTAGTTCCAGTCTAAGCACTTCACCTTCTCTTTTCTCGGTGAAGTTTTTGCTTCTGTTCCCTATCCATCAAATGAAGATGACAGGTTTACTCTCCATGGACACAGTGGGAGGAAGATGAAAAAAAGTAAAACTTGGGGGTGTTCATGTAGTGCAGTGATATGCCCCCAGAGTATTATGGTATAGGAAGATCAAATCTATCAAGTCTCACAGCATGTGTTTTCTGCTTTCTCTCTCTCTAGGCATAGTTCCTAGACAGGCTTTATGACAGGTTGGTCTTGCTGGTTTGTTTTTTGGTTTTTTTTTTCTTTTCCTCAAAGAAATGCCAAACAGACCTTGCTCTGATCCAGAACAATGCCAGAGTGGGCAGCTGCATTGCAGTGGCCCTAAGCAAACTACAGAAAGCCAGAAGGAAGGGCAGCCTGCCTCGGCGAGAGGACACAACCCCACCTCAGCCAGTGAGTTCCCTGCAGCCCCCTGTACAAGGCTTCTCGGCTGACAGTACAAGATAAATTTATATCCATTCCCAAAAGTAAAAAGGTGACTCCGCCAGTGACCAATCCTTCTGCTTCATGCTGGCAGACATTCTTTCTTTAATATTTTTTATTCTTTTCAGATAAATTTCCTCCTCCTCCCTCTATCAACATTTACTGGGAACAAACACTGACAGTGGCCTAATCCCATTATGTCTTTAGACTATCAAATCCATTAAAACTTTAATCACCTTTTCACTTTTTACTGTGCCCTCATGTACAGCTTCAACTGTGTTGTTCTCAGTGCCAGCGAACTTGTGACTACCAGTAGATGTGGAAGAGGGTTGAGGGAGGTATTTTGAGCTGCTGAGCCACACACATTTTATAAATATCTCTTCTTGTTGGCCTCCTGCTCATGATTGCCAAAATTACAAGTAGTGCAGCATATCCCAAACAAGATCCATTATAACCCTAATACTCTATTCACTATCTTGGATTTTGTGTGTGCCACGCAATTTATAGGAAATCTATTTTAAGAAGTCTTCCCAGAGATGAAAAATTTTCTAAAACCCATTTGCAGTAGGATTTGTCAACATAAAAGAGGGCAGTGACTCCAGAGGCAATAACCAAGCATTTGATGGAATGAGAAAAAAACAGCTGAATGTCCCCAAAGAGTCTGGAAACTTCCTGTTTGTGGAACTCTCCTGCTTTCTCTGGCTTTGTAGGACAATAAGACAGTGATCCATAAAGTGCCATTGGGTATGGCAGTTTCTCCAGGGAGCTTGCAAGAAATTACAGCAGTTTTCTGCCTATTTCTTCCCCATTTTCTATGTTTTTTTTTTTTTGCTCAGCAGTGCTTGAATGTTTCTGAAGTTTGGTATATCAGAAATTGTCCCAGGAGAGATGGCTTCAAGGGCACTGACATGACCAGACCCATGCAACTTCTATTACTCTGCGACCACAGAGAGAAACCATCAGCACCCATGTGTGTACACAGTAACCTCCCACCTGCCCTGCTGGGGCTGGCTGCGGGCAGGCATTATTCACAAAGCAACATATAGAAGAGAATCAGTACTTCCTGATCAGGATGTACAGTTGTACTGTGTTTAGCCATCCAAAATACACACAGGCCTTCACACTGTAAATTGGATAGCTTTCAAGGGGGTGGGAAAAGTGACTAGAAAAAGCAGATTCTTTTCCTCAAGTCCTTCCAACCATTTTTTACCTCTTTCTTCCCTCTTAAAGGTGGTGATTGGAGGTATCAATGTGGACTTTATAGCCAAGGCGCAGAACCCTGTCATCCTGGTACTGTATCTATAGCAGTTTTCTTAGCTATTTTCTGCTGCCATTTCCAGCTACTTTTACAAGAGGGCAAAGCCAAAGGGGGGGTGGGGAGGACGGCAGTATTGCTGCGTGATATCCACATGTCTCTATGCGCACACTTGCACAGACCTGGGAGGTGAAGCACTGTATATTTGGAGTGTTGTCTAGGTGGGCAATGGGCTGACGTAGACTGATGTACATACAAACATACACTGTTCTCAAGCTGAAAGTCATTATCCACAGCACTAAAGACAGAGACAGGGTGGTGTATCATCCTTACAACCTCCACATATGACTTTGGCCTCTACAGTCCATCTTAGGATGCTTTGGGGATATTCTCTGATGCCATAAGTGCAAACTGCTCTTGTAGCAGAAAAGCTGCCCCGGGCACTTTCAAAGCCCAGATGCTAGAAGCAATGGGTAAAGCCCCTCACTGTGCTGTGACAACCTCTAATTCAAGGACAGACCCTATAGGGAGGAAATCCCTAAGTAAGAGCCAGCTCTGGGTGCCTTGGACTGTCTTAGCTATGGAAAGCGGCATGAATAGGAGCAAGAATATCTGTGCAGAGTACCTCCAGCAGTAAGAAACCTTTGAGCAGTGTGGTACCGACACAGTTACATTGAACAAGAGATCCGCATTCCTCAGTCATAAAGGATTTGAGTCACCAAGAAAAAAGAAAAAAAATTGCTTAAAAAAGAGAACATTTTAAATGCTACCAGACCCCATCATTTTAGTTTGACCAAGAATTTAAAGTGGGACAGACCTGGGACTTCCCCATGCACTGACAGCCATTTGCATGGCCTATGCAATTTTTGTTGAGCTATATGAAGCACTACAGATTGAGGTAATGAGGCTTGCTCTGAAGTTCTTAGGTGTCTCAGATTATTCTATGCTGCTTCCTGAAGCAGGAAGCTCCTGCTGTCAGAAGGGGCAGCCTGTGAAGGGGTCTCAGTCAGATAGGGAAAGTTGTGCTCGGAAGTTAAGTTCAAAGCCAAAAGTTCAACTGCTTCAGCTGTGATCTAACTGGTAAGGTACATACTCCACACTTGGCTCTCAGGATGAGGAGCTAAGCTGTGCCTAAGAGTGAGCAGCCATCCCTTGACATGTTGGATGTGAGTGCAGATCCCTAGACCACCAGTGGTGTGGTGAGGGGACAAGGGCAGCTTGGAAAAAAGGTGATTTTAATGTTGCGTGAAAAAGCAAGGCATTGACTTCTGTATAGCAGCAAGCTCTACACCTCATGGGTCCATCATGGCAGCTACCCAAATGCTGAGCTGCAGGAGGATGTTGGAACCAAAATGTTCCTGCTGACAACTGATGTGGTTAGGCACTTAGGAAAAGGCACTCTCAACAGCATTGCTTTTGTTTGCCTTTTAAAGACAGTTTCTTTTCAAAGGGCTCAGCACCCAGCAGGTCCCACCCTTGCACATGCTGGGTTCACTGCAGAGCACTGGGCTACTGCTCACACTTCATGCTGTCTCACCAAGAAAGCAGCTGCAATTCCCATGTGACTTTTGAGTCTATCCAGAAGCAAAGTGCTTTATAAGTGTCTGACCTGCAGAGAAGGATGCGTGGCCCTGCTCAGAGAAAGATGCTGGAAAAAGCATTATGGTTATAACTCTCTCAGGGTACCCAGAAGCTGAGCAGAATCTCATTTTTACATTAGGAATGCAAACCTCTTAGGACATGGAAGAAGGTTCCAGAGGCTGTCTGTTCTCTGAAATACTGCCATAAAGCCAGCCCAGTCTTACTTGGAATCCCTTCAGCAAACCCATTTTCATCTAAGTTCTTTTATCTCGGCCAGCCCCACCCAAAGACAACATAGATGAGATACCCAAGTACTGCTTAGACTTGGCATTCCCAGCTGGTAATTTCTTTGTCTTCTTACTCAGGCTGCTAGTTTCTCTCTCACTACACCCACCTGCTGCGTTAGAGGCCCCACAGCAGCAGAGATCACCCACAGCTGGATCCCTCAGCCTGGTGAGATGTACCTGAGGCTGATAGATCTGCTGTTATGGCAAGACTCAGCATGAAGAACCTGAAAGTCTGCCTTTGGGATTTGTGGGGGACTGAAAGAAGAGGTCAGAATGCCTGACAACAAAAGGAGTCCAGGAGTATTTTCAACATCCCTGCTAGCATCAGTTTTGAAAAACAGAGTGAAGCTGCATAAAATAGAGCTTGTGCTCACTACTGATGGCCTCGGTACCCTCTTTTCATAGGGTTTGATGTATAATGAGCTTCAGACTGAAAATAGCCAGGCTCAATGCTTTTGAAATCTGCAGCACTCAACAGGAGACTGTGTCAGATATCGTCATTCCTGGTAGTATCAGGGGCAATTCCCAGGAAGCATGAGCAAATGTAGCAGAGGGGCATCTAGGTTAATGAGGATTGACAAGTAGTGGAAGGATGGTTAGAGCCCATAGGTTGCCTGGCAGTTCTGCTTAGGTGGTCTGAGCAGTTCAGGGCTTGGAGAACTGCCAAACAGAAAAGCAAAGGCCCCATGAATTGGCACCAAGTCTTACAGACTAAAGAACTGGGGAGAATCATAACAAACAAAACCCTGGACTGCAGAAGAAAATAGTAAAAGAGCATATTTAGATGAGAGAGAAGCCTCTTCAGTCGTAGGGCTGGATGCAGAAGAAAGCACTGTGTGTGAAGGACAGACATGCAGCTTTGCATGAGGGGAGAAGAAGGATCCTTGGGAAGCTTCAGTGTTGTTTAGGATAGAGATGAGTATCTCTGTCTTAGGACAGAGTCTGGGCCAGAAGCTGCTGCCTATGGGCATGCACACGCTTCAGCACTTGCCACCCAAACATTCGGCATACTCTGGAAAGTTCTGAATTATCCAGAACTGTGATGATCATTATGACTACCAGTGGCAATCTGTCCTCAGAGATGGAAGATACATTTCAGGATTTTATAAAACAAGAGTTTTTAAGCCATGTGATGATCAGATGAAGTCCACATTGCTCTGAGTACTTCCTCATGTAATTCTTCTGAGTCTTCTGAGGGTAGGACATGAGTGAGGGACTGTCTATGTCTGACAGTTTGGCTGCTTGTTAAAGGCTGACAGATGGACAAACGAGTCAAAGGCAGAGGCAAGAAAAAAGGCATGGAGAAGAAGGATATTTTTGGTGAGGCGGATATTTGGGAAAAGAATGGTGAGTGAAAAAGTATTCAGACACTGAAACAGATCCTTCCTCAAGTACAGCACAGAGGCAGTGTAGGCAAAGGTAAAAAATCCCATTTTACCTTCAAAGAGGGGAAAAAAACCCTAAGCACCAAACAGCAAAAACCTCAGACCTCTGATGGGGGTAGGGTAGCTAAGATGCCTGGAAGGCAGCTGCAGAGCCCATCAGGTCTGGGTCAGCAGCTCTGGAGTCCCAGTGCTGATGCAAGCAGGTAAGTTCAGAGGGATGCTTGTATTGACTGAAACTCTTGTTAGTGTTGTTCTAAGAGGTCTTAGCAAATAAAACCAAAATAGCAATGTGTGGGGAGACTAAGTTGATCTCCCTTCTAGGAGTTAGATCTTTGTTATCAGAGCTGAAGTGTGTAGACGGGCCGTGGAAGCCTGCACTGGTCTCCCTCTGGTAGCTAGAGGACTTCTGCCCCCTCTAATAGCTGACCTACATTTCAGCAACATCAACTTCACATGTTAATCAAGAGGTAGTACCTATGCCAAGCAGCCCTCCCCATTTTGCCAATTAACAACTTATTCTTCCAGGGTGGTGGGCAGACAAATGCTGGAAGAGTGAGACGAACCTTTGGCGGCGTTGGAAGAAACTTGGCAGGTGCCTAGTTCTTGGGTTTGCCTGGGGGGTGTGAGCCAGCTGTGATATGTCCCTTGGTATTCCTTCAACAGCAGGAGCTCTTGAATGTTGTTGAGATCCAGGACATGTTAGGCAATACACTGGTGAGCAGACTGCCTGGAAAAGTCCAGGAATAAGAGGGGAAGGAGTTTGGGTCAGGGAAAGTGAAAGGTCCACAAATACGAACTTAACTAATATATAGCACAGTGACCCCAAATCACAGTTAAATAGCATCAGTGATCTCCAGTGACTGCCTGACCCTGGTGTCGAATTAATGCCAGGTTGTACTCACAATAGAAGTATGACTTGAGCAAGAACTTGAAAGGACAAGGCTTATTCAAAGATGATCATCCAGGCACCGCAGAGGAACTGATGTGCAAGAATCACTGCAGAATTACTGTAGAAGAGAAAGGGCTACAGTTGTTGGTAACAGAAAGGGATCACGCTGGACCTGGTGCTCCACCACAAAGCAGCAGGAGTGTTTGGGTATTGCAACAGTAGAACACAAAATGATTTTAAGATTATTTCTACTTTTTTGACCTTTCCCAAATATCCTTAACACAAGTCTTCTATCATTTCTGCCCACAAATGAAAAGCTTGAGGGAGAGAAAAAATAAAAGCAAGCCGCCCATGCCACCCACTGAGGTAATTTGTGGTAACTTGAAGGAAGAGGAGGAAGCATTTCCTGCTAATCCATTCTGATTCTGTGGTTCTAGTAAGATACCGTGGTGGGAACAGCAGCGTGGGAAGGCCAGCAGCAGGAAAGGCCATGCACAGAGGCAACATGGGAAAGCCCACATGCCTGTGATGGTAAAGGAGATGATGCCAGGGAAGTGCACAATGTTCTTCCCCTTTCTTTTCTTTTCCTCTACTCTCAGATGTTCCAAGACCCCCCCAAAACTCAGAGTGATGGTGCAGCAGGCAGATGTAGATCACCCCACTCAACTGCAGGCAGTTGTTTGCAGTGGCTGTGGCCAAGTTACATCTTGAGTGCCCTTCTAGACAAGGGCTGGTGGACATTTTAAGTTTTAAGGAGAGGGCTTTCCTTTCATCCTGCACAGGCAGTCACTGTGTTCCCTGCACTCTGATGGATTTATTAACATCTTTTGTTTCCATTTGCTTGTAGATTGCTTGAGCCGTCTTGGGCTGACTCCACTCTTTTTATCTGCCATAGGGAGGGATGAACATTCAGAGTCCATCCTGCACTACTGTCACCACATGGTACGTTGCACAGTAGTGGCACCTCAGGTATGGAAGTGATGACATTATGTAGAAAGTTTTCTCAAACCTGGTAGACGTAAGAGCCGCCTTCCATCAGACTAGGAGTAGGAGTAATTCAGTGCTCCTTTAGGTACTGACAATTAGAAGGCAAGGAGCCACCCCCAAAGCACAGGCCAGATGTGTGTACATGTTGGAGTCTGAACCATGGAATCCAAATTCAGTTTCAGAGAGTGCTGCTTGGAAGAGAGAGATAAATAAGGAGGAACCATGACAACATCTAGGAAAGCCTAAACACTCCCACGAAATACACAAAACCTGACCCTGTGGATAGAAAACCAATGCCAAAGCCTGGCTTGGATAAAGCAGGAAAGAGAATAAACATGTAACTGGGAGCTCAGCTAGGTTAAGAGTAGTGGGATTGCCTCCAGAGCTGCACATACTCCCTGCCCCCTAACTGCACACCAGAGGGATACCTGACCTCAGCAGCAGCTTGACCCCTGAGGTCAGGGAACAGGAGTGGCAGGAGCCCACCAGGGACAGCAGGACAGAGCCTCACTACCCCCAGCCAGGGAGCAGACAAGAGAACAGCCCAAACTGAAGACTTTAAGCACCTCCATGGTAAAGAGGCAGGGCTGGATAAGCCATGGAGACCCCACCCAGGTGAGGCTGGTCAGGGCCATTAAAGCCTATTAGTGCCCTTTGGTATCCAAATAGAGCACATGGAGCCTTAGTTCTGGCTACATAAGTAACTTGGTAAATAAACTAATAAGAACAAGACCTCTTTTTTCTTTGCTTTATAAAGGCTTCATAGCAGCAGGTCTGTAATCCCTCCTTTTCCCAGCACAGCACTGTTTGTGCCATCAAAGTGAGCAGTCTCCCAAGGGAAGATTAGCTGACCAGCAGCCAAGCAATCCTTCCCAGCAGCAAAGCCCACCACTGTTGGACAGGACCCTTTCCTTAAAACCTCCAACTTCCCTGTGAACTACTGGGGGTGGTGTGGGATGGGTTGCATTTATCCATCTGCATGTGTATTCCAAGAAATGTTCCGAATTCTCTAAGCAGACCACTCAAAAGCACACAGAGGAAGGATGTCTATGTCTGTGACATGCTGTAAAAATGGCTCCAAACCTACTCTCCAAATTGGTTGGTGGCCAACGTAACCACTAGCTGGAGTGTGCCACTGAGACTTGCCCAGCTTCTCAGCAGGCATCAAAGTGTCCCACAAACTATGGGAATGGATGAATGGATGGCTGGAGCAAGCAGTACTCATTATGACAGAGACACAACCTATGGAACTGCATGGCAGAGACCTGTTGCTCTCCTTTACTATATGATTTCTTGAACCTGTATCATCTGTTTCATTGTGAATAGTAAAAAGTAGCCATCTGCCATGATTGTCTAAAGCACAATACCACTGAAATGTTGCTTAGCTCAGAGGGGAAGGGAGAACAGAAAGCTGCTCAGGTGGACACAAAGAATGTGTTGCAGGGAAGAGAAACACACCTTGTGTATAACTGTCCTTCCCTGTTTTAGGACATGAGCGCCGTCCTTCAGCTGGAGGGGAAGAGCACAGCCACTTACTGTGCTGTGATCACTAGTGCTGGGGAGCTCAGCATTGGCTTGGGAGATATGGAGATCCACCACCAGATAACAGAGCAATACGTATGCATACCATCCGATTTGTACCATCTCTTTCGTATGAGAAGGGGTGTGGATGTGTGACAAGGGGCAACTGGTGAAGCTGTACTGAGAGGGGGTGTTCAGAGGGGACATGGGAAATGCTAAAGTCAGCCCCAGGCATTGGCCACAGATAGCAGAGCAGAGCTACCAGAGCTCTCTGCCGACCCAGGTGGAGCTTCTACCTGTTTCTGCTCCATTCAGCATCACCACTACTATCATCCTTTGACACATAGGCCAGAATCCCAGTAGTCCCAGCTAACCTATCATTTTTGGCACCTTAAGGCCAGCAATAAACTCAGTCTACCTACGGAAAACCCATTTAGGGTTACAAAAAGAACCCCAAAAGGTGGACAGAACACCAGCTAAAGCAAGTTTTCCTGTTCTGTCCCCACCCCACCACCCCTGCTGTTTCTACATGCCTAGTCGTATCAACAGGCACTGCTACTCAGTGCATCCAGACCTTCCAAATATCAGGGCTATTGGAAGCCCTGATTAAGGCCTGATTCACTGAAAGCCCCATCACTGTACCCTCCTTCCCATTGTGTTCTTTTGTGGACAAAACAAAAGCCTGTGCTTCATGACTGACAGTGACATGAAGCTAAGTGCCATTTAATCACCCACCAGTGGGATACCCATGAGGTGGAAACTTTCTAGGGAAAAAATACGGTCATTGCTCCCACTTCTATCCCCACCCTGCCTCTCCCAAGCCCTGGCACACAAAACCATTGCCTGACAGAATAATCCTCCTGAGCTTTGTGAAACAGCTGTGGCCAGTGGAAATGCTGAACCAATCTTCTGATGCAAAGTACATCCTGGCAGCCCTTCTTTCTGCCAGGATTAGCAGAGACACGGGAGGGATGCTGCTTGAGGGCCTGTAGCCCTGGCCTGCTGTTCAGGCAGTGGTTGAGCAGCCTCTGAGAGAGCCAAAGGAGGGAACGGCAGCTCCGTACTCTACTGCTGTGCTTGCCCCCCATTGCTACACGACTCAGTAGGACCTGGGAGTAAAAAACGTTGATGAACAACCTGTCTCAGGAGGCATTGTGCACAGCAGACATCTAAGTGACAGGGGCAGCAAACAGAGGTGCTGTAGGCCAGGCATAGCGCAGGCAATTCCACAGTGGCACTAAATAGCAGCATTCCCTTTCCCCGGAGGTCTCCAACTGACCCATGGGTACCAAAGTGGTCTAGTGAGGGCCAGCAACTACCTTTCTCTGCTTGGGTTGAGTCCAGAGAAAGGAGAAGGGGAGGAGATGAGACAAATAAAAAAGTCCTTTTTTTCTTAGGGAATCAGGGACTGTAATGAGGGAAAATCTTACACCCTGAGTCTGAGTAGCAATTGCTTTGTCCCTCTGTGTTGACTTGAGCTCTCTCAACTCTGTGTCCTGGATTTTTCACTAGGTGTCCCAGTTTAAAGAGAACCTGTGCCGAGCCCCGCTAATTTGCATTGATGGAAACGTGCCTCTTTCCACTATTCAGTATGTCTGCCAACTAGCTAGAGAGCATCAGCTAACAGGTAAGGAGAACTCACCCAGCCCTGGCCCTGTAGCTCTGAACCTTGTGTGTGCCAAGACACACTGCACACCCTGAGCACTCGCCACTGCTCCTTACTGGATGGCCAGTTACAGCCTGACGTGTCGTACTGCTCAGTGCTCCTTTCTGCACACAGCTACTCCATTTCAAATGGATGAAATATTCCTGCTTCCTCTGAGTTTTTCTCATTCTGCAGCTAAATTACATTTCCTGTGGTGTAGGTGCTGTAGCCCTTGGGCACTGCCAGAAATCCAGGGAAAGCTGCTCTTTGCCTTTAATCTCAAAGCAAGCACAAATGCACGTGCTTCTGCCGGTTTGAGCAGCAATATACTTTGCTTCTCAGATTAAGGCACCTTCTGAGAGGATTTCTCTCCCACTTCCCATGAAATGCATACCTTCCCTCCCCTGGTACGCTGGGGGCCCTTCACAAAGCTTCCAGAGCATTTGGAGTTACACCTTCATTTTTAAAAGCAAACCCTGAAGAAGGAGACAGTGTGCTTAAAACCTGTCAGAGTCTCCAAAAGCAGCTAAAAGTAATAACAAACCTGGAGTCTGGTTATATCACTTGCGAGCCAGAATCAACAGTGTCATTACTGAACCCCAGAAAGGAAACCTTGGGAGACCTTGTCTGCAGCACAGGGGAAATAAGTTTCTAATAAATTACACTTATAACACCAGTGGTGCAGAGCTCTGTGAGCCTTCTACGCTGCATCCTGCTCTGACATAGAGATGCACCACTAATTAATTAACTAACCTATTGCACTGTTGTTTTCAAGTGTGCTACGAGCCAACGGATGAGAACAAGGCCTCTAAGCCATTCCTCTCAGACAGCTGGAAAGCGCTCACATACATTTCCCCCAACCTGCAAGAGCTAAGAGCAATAAATCGGACCCTCGGAAACCCCCTGCCAGCAGGTATTGAATACTCAGAAGGTTCAGTCACACTTTTAGATAACCTAGATCCCAGAGAAGAACATTTTTCTGCTCCATGCTCCATTTCAAGCAAATTGGGTTAGGACACAGTGGGGATTCATAAGCACTGATGGTGTCTTCCACCTTACAGCCCTCTCTGCAAGGGTTCTATAGCCCAGGTCAGGCTAATGATCCGTCAAGGAGAGCAGTAAGCCTGGGACAGCTCCTTGTCCAAAACCAGAGATCCCGCTTGCCTCACTTCATCAGCTAAACAGGAACAATCTCTGGTTTGTAAACATGTCAGTATGATGCTCTGAGGGTGCCTACCCCTCAGAAAAAAAATCTATCATCTGACACATTTCAGAAGTGCTCATAAACAGTAGTGCTCATCAATAGTGGTAGTGGTGCTCATAAATAGGCTGCCTTCCCATAAAAGGGTTAGTTGAGGATCTTTAAAGTTACACCACAGTTTTTCCTCCCCGCTCTCTGAAGAGCTGCCATCCAGGTTGGAGGATGTTGTTCAGACTGCAATGGCCCTGGCCCGCCCTTTGCTGGCCCATCTGCACTGTGTGGTGGTGACCCTCGGTGCTCACGGCGTCCTCCTGTGTGGCAGGAACCTGGGAGGGAGAATCTCACTTCATCCAGGAGCTCAGGAACAGGTAAGGGCACGGAAAACAACCTTTGAGCTCTTCACTTGCTCCTTCCTGGGACCATACAGCACCAGTGCTATTTCTGGAGGTGTGGCAGCAGTCCTGCAAATGTGGCATCACTGATGGCAAATGTGTTTGGTTTGGGGGTGGAATACACAGCTCTGAAAGAAAGTCAAGTTGTCTCTCCACATACTGCTGGCTCCTAGCAGCAGTGTTTATAGTCAGCTAGTTTAAAATGTGCTTGCTATGAATATTCATGACTGCAAGCTTCATTTTCAGAAGCTTCATTTAAATCCCTGATCTCTTTCAAAGTGTGGAAAAAAGATTATAGCTCCATTTTGTTCTCCCTTTCTTTTTTCGGCATTCCTGCATGCCTGGATGGCATCAGCCACACCAGGCCTTCTCAGCTTGGGCAGTAACCACCAACTTCTCTCCCTGCACAGCCTGCTGCTCCCAGCCTCTGTGCCACCCACTACCCTGCCATCCACATCAGCAGGGAGGAGATAGTCAACGTCTCAGGCGCCGGTGACAGGTATATTGCTCGCTGCTTTGTCTTCTCCTGCTAAACACAGAAGGGCTGTAATCAGATTTCTTTGAAATGCTCCTGCAAAAGCAAACACCTTTCTGCTGCTTGAGGATCAGACACCAAGGATGCAGGACTGGTTACTGGGATTGCTTGCAAAGCTTGCTAAAAGAAATGCTCCACCACCCCAGGCATCTTGGTCTTGCCATTATTAGTTTTGCTTTTCTTTAAGATCCAAGACTTTCATGGCAATACAGTAATTCTGAATCAGTCTGAGCTGAGCTGCTGGAAGCAAAGTAAAGCACCTTACATCAAAGCTGTCTTTCTAACTACTGTACTACCACGCTTCTCTAATGGAAGCAGGACTGCCACTCAGTGTCTAAAATTGCCCTATAAAAGCATTCCATCAGAGTCTGCATTTGCCTCCGGCACTGGCTTGTGCTTCAGAAGAGCCTAGTTGTTCACACAACGCTGTACACAGGCGCAGGAAGTGACAGGTATTATTCGTAGCCCCACTGATCAGTCTGTCAGAGCAATATTTGATTATGCTCCTTGTTAAGTTGTTAAACTACATGTAGTAGTCAAGGTTTTATTCTTCTTGCTTCATAACAATAATTGATTCTGTCCTTTCATTGCCTTGGGCTAGACTGAAAGGCTGTACGTGACAATATTTCCTCTTATTCTTCTACTCTCACCCACCAATAACTCAACATAGCAACACTTGGAGTTGGACTTGATGATCCTTATGAGTCCCAACTCAGGATATTCTCTGATTCTGTGAATCTCTGACTTCTTTTCTGAAACTTACAGCCTCCTCTAGTATTTGAGTTAGGATCAATTGGCCAATAACGTCTTCCCAAGCTAGTTTAACCCACTTAACTGCAACTGCAAACTGGCCTTCTCCAAAGAAGACCAAAGTGTTGTTCAGAGCAGTAGGTGTAACAGCAGAGGAAAGGGGGCTGGGAGGAACTCTGTGGGGTCAGCCTGGCCTAAGGAAAGCTCAGCTTTGCTCACTACTTCTAGCAGATGTGCCCAACCTCTGCCAGCACACCCAGGGACTCTGCTTCCTTTCCTCACCACCTGCTCTGCAGGAGAATTTTTCTAGAAGCTAATGTCAACTAAACATCCACAAAACTCTTGGAGAATGTCCAGAGGAGGGCAACGAGGATGACAAAGGGTCTGGAGGGGAAGACTTAGGAGAAGAGGCTCAAGTCCCTTGGTTTGTTCAGCCTGGAGAAGGCTGAGGGGAGACCTCATCATGGTCTATGGCTTCCTGATGAGTGGGAATGAAGGGGCAGATTCTGATCTCCTCTTTGGTGACCAGTGATAGAACCTGAGGGAATGGCATGAAGCTGTGGCAGTGGAGGTTTAGGCTGGATATTAGGAAGAGATTCTTGACCAAGAGGGTGTTTGGGCACTGGAACAGGCTCCTCAGGTAAGTGGTCACAGCACTGAGCTTGACTGAGTTCCAGAAGTGTCTGGATGATACACTCAGTCACATTCTCTGACTTGGCTGGTCCTGTGTGCAGCCAGGAGTTGGACTTGGTGAATCCTTATGGGTCCCTTCCAACTAAGGAGATTCTATGAGTCTATGAAGTGCTGGTCAGGGGAGGCTGCACACCCAGAAACAGCAATCCAGGGCACCTCATGCCTCCCTTTGACCCTGCAGCTCTCCTACAACTCCAGAGATGCTGCCCAAGGAGCCGTGGATGGGAGCAGTGGCTGTTTGCTCCCCACACCTGGCTGCCATGACAACATAACACTGCGTGCCCGTGCCCGGCATTGCTAAGGGATGCTCCCCCAAATATTTACTCTGAACCTCTGGAGCTGTTGAGAGATTGAATGATTTATGAAAACCATAATCCTTTGTGCCTTTGTTAGGGACAAAAAGATGATGAGGTAATTAGAGCACAAAAAGAAAAAGTAATCTTCTTTCCCTTCCCCACAGATTTGCTCATTAATCCTCCCTGCCATCACATTTTCCTGTCCTTGACTCTTCCTCTCAGATGTCTTTATCCTCTCCCTTCCCTTTCCCTTCTCCTTTGTTCTTTCCTAGCTTCCGAGCATCATTAGTGCATTTGGCTGTGAATGAGCAATAATCATCCCCAGTCGATCACCAACACCCCCCACATGTATCCCCAACAGAGCCTTCCCCTGCAAGCCAGGCGGGTGGCAAAGCCACCCCCTTCTCCTGATGGCCTCCTTAGTGCCCTGTGAGGACCTGTGGGCAACCACTGTTGCTCCAAGCACTCACATCATTTTTACAAGGAAATCCCAACTGGAAAAACACAGCTAAAGTTTATAAAAATCTGAATCTACAATCTGATTTTCAGCTTTGGATTTTTTTCCTCCGATGTGCCTGTTGCCCCACTCATGTGTATATATGGAAACTTTACCTCTCTTCCCATCTGCTTCTTTGGGGGGACAGGGGGCACCAGCAAGGAGTGGATAAGTGCAAAAAATAATTAAGAGAACAAAGGAAAAAAATAGATTTTTTTTCCCTTTCTTACACTCTTCTCCTGCCTCGCCTGGAAAACGGGGAAAAAAATGTGGTGCACTGGAAAAGTACCTCAACTTCTCAATTAAGAAGCAAATAAGAATCAAATAAATCACAGATAATCACAGGACGGTCTGGGTTGGAAGGGACCCCAAGGATCATCAAGCTCCAAGCCCCGTGCCACAGGCAGGGCCACCAGGCCTGGATCTATATAAGGCTGCCCAGGGCCCATCCAGCCTGGCCTTGAGCACCTCCAGGGATAGGGAATCCACCACCTCTCTGGGCAGCCTGTTCCAGCATCTCACCACTCTTACCAAGAATAACTTCCTCTGATATCTAACCTAACCCTTCCCTCCTCCAGCTTAAATCCATTCCCTGTTGTCCTACCACTATCCACCCTTGTGAATAACTGATTCCCCTCCTGTCTCCCTTTCAGTACTGGAAGGCTGCAATGAAGTCCCCCTGAAGCCTTCTCTTCTGCAGGCTGAACAAGCCCAGCTGCCTCAGCCTGTCCTTACAGGGGAGGTGCTCCAGTCCCCTGATCATCTTTGTGGCCTCTCTGAACCCTCTTCAACAGTCCCACATCTTTCTTTAACTGGGGCCCCCAGATCTGGATGCAGTGCTCCAGAGGGGACCTCATAAAGGCAGAGTAGGGAGGGATAATCCTCTCCCTGTCCCTGCTGGCCACCCCTCTTCTGATGGAGCCCAGGATACCATTGGCCTTCCGAGCTGCAAGAACACACTGCTGGGTCATGGTCAGTTTCCCACCTGCCAGGACCCCCAGGTCCTTCTCAGCAGGGCTACTCTGATATGTTAGATAAAAAGAAAATAAAAATAAAAAAAGGAAAGTCTTTTCAGTACAGTGTCAGCCCTCCCATGTGACATATTCTGCTGCTGTAAGTGTTGGTTTGGTCCAAATGACCTTTCTTCCAAACAAAGAGCTACGTAACCAAGGTCAAAGCTGGTTCCCCAGTGTTCAACACTGTCTGTCTTTCTTTCCACAGCTTAATGGCGGGAGTCCTTGCAGGGATGCTTGCTAAGCATGACACAGATACCTGCGTCCGGATGGGGCTGCTGGCTGCAAGCTTGTCCCTCTGTTCCTATGAGCCCATTTCTCCAGAAATCAGCACTTGCAGTGTCAGCCAGGAGCAAGTCAAGAGGAGGAGCTGGCCAGAGGCAAAGGTGTGGGGGATGGACTAGAGCACCAAGCCTTTCTCATCCATCACCTCTGCGTAACTCCCAGCATCACTGTTTCCAGGAGCTGGCTGTGTTTGGAGCTCTGAGCTCAAAGGCTGGCTGCTCACCACGGGACTTAAGACCTTCAGTGCTCGCTGCCCTTCGGGAGGTGAAGTGTCAGTGGAGTGTGTTTGGTGACAACTTGTATTGCACTGTTCATGCTCAGGTTTGTCTGCTGTTTTCTGTCCTTCTTGTGATTTCTTTTTTTGGTGGGTTACAGCAGCCACAGCTTGGTTCTTCTGTCTGCTACCTACCAGTAGTTTATCTCACCTCCCCCTCTAAGCAGAACTCATCTGTTTTGGTCTTAAGTAAACCCTTGGAGAAGGAGGCCCCAACCCAGGGAAACTTCTTCTATGTAAACACGTGGTCTTTCAGATCTCCTGCTTCCCTGAACCTCCAGTCCTTCCTACATTTTCTCCTGAGGGGATTTTTCCTTCCTCTACCTTGTCTCACTGCTGTCCATTAGCATGGCAGCTCCTTTGCCACTGACACACAGATCTTCAGGACTGTGTCTCTTGAGGTTGGCCCAGCAGCAACACCTTCTCTTGCTGCTCACTCCTGGTTTCCATCCAAGAGGTCCCAGGGACCACAACGTGCAGCTAGCAGGCACGTGACAATAAACAACAACCTCATCAGTCTTCCCAAGACAGTCAGCGAACCCTGCACTTTCTTGCTCTGAAGGCCAGCTCCCCTGGAGAAAGCAAGCAAGACTAATCTAGGAGATGCAACCAGAGGCCGAGCTGGTGGCCTTTACAAGATGACACACCTCCCGCCCCCCCCATTCCCTCCCTTGTCTTAGAATCATTGAATTGTCTTGGTTGGAAGGGACCTTTTACATCATCAAGTCCAACCATCACCCTAACATGCCATCCACCACTAAACCATGTTCCTCAGCACCACATCTCACCGTGTTTTAAATACCTCCAGGTATGGAGACTCCACCACCTCCCTGGGCAGCCTGTTCCAATGCCTAACAACCCCCTCTGTGAAGAAGTTTTTCCTAAAAAAAGTAAAAAAAAAGTTTTCAAAAGTTTTGTTATCCAACCCATTGATCTGAACTTGGGGCTTCCTCCCTCCTCAGCACAGAGTATCAAGTGCAAACACCCCATTCAGCCACAACCCCCACCCCAGTTGGGGCGAGCCCCACACTCCATGTCTCCGTTCCCGAGCACTTGGCAAACCACTGGGTAATGGGCCCAGAAAACTTCCCACTCGTGGGAGCTGGACAGGAGCACTGGCAGACATGTGATGCCCATGGAGCGCTGCGTGTGGGGACCAAAACATTCAGTTACGTCTCCAGTGCCCTCCAGAACAAGAAATCTCCTGGTACCATTGCAGAAGCTCAGGATAATGATGTTGTTTCCAGGGAGGAGGGGAAGCACAGCCCTTGTTCACAGGTGGACACACAAGATGTAGCTCAAATGTCTCTGCCAAGTTCCACATCAGAGGCAGGAGCAGAGCTCCTTGGCCCTTCCCAGGCTAGTGCTGCACAGTTATCCCTCTGACTTTAACCCTTCCAGCACCTTTCTTAGCAAGGCCATCTAACTTTGGTCAGTTTGATATGAGCTAAGCCTGGCCCACAGCCTTTTGTCTAAAGGCTAACATAACCGACTTGGCTACGGAACTTCTCACTCTTCTGTTGTGTATCTCCCAGGGACAGGTCCTATAGATGTCTTCTAGCCCCAGAGCAACTAAACTCAAGGGCAGGAAGACATCAGCTCTGCCTCTGTTTTTTCAGTCTTGTGTAGGACCACGGGTGGCTGAAAGGGGAGTAACAGAATGGCCATGAGACAGTGGCAGGAGACCTCTGTGGGGTCTCATAGGGATGACCTCTGCGGGGATCTCATGGGGATGCTTGCTGGCTCAAGGCTGCTGAGTGGGGCTGAAGGGAAGGGAATAGTCCTGATGCGAAGGACTGTGACTGCACCCTCTCATCCAAGAAGGCACTGACAGGGAAGCTGTGATGCAGCAGAAGAGAGATGCCAAATCTCATCCAAGAGAGATGCCAAATACGGCCAAGTATCAGGGAGCAGGGGCATCTCCCCTGGAGGCAGTGAGGAAGGCTGACTCCTAACTGTGTGATGAGCTCAGGATGCAACTGCAGTCCCCCGTGGGTAATTAGCCAACAGTTTGCTGAACACTGAAACTCCTTAAGGCTGATTCCCAGGGGACCTGGGGCTGGTATTGCCTGGTTTTTGAGCCTGTTGGATAGTAAACATGGAGCATAGACTCACCCTTTTTTTCATGTAGAGGTCACCCACTGGTGAGGACTCCTGGCTGAGGAGCAGAGCAGTGATATCCAACACAGCACAACTACAACCAGAGCTTGGACAAACAGCTCTCCCACAGGCTCTGCTCTTCAATAAGAAACGAGCTCCCACCACAGTGGGTGGAGGTGTTAATTGGGTAACTTCCCTCTACTCAGGCCACTTCCCTCTACTCAGGCCTCGTAGCAACTCCTTCTTTCCAAGGGTGCCACCTTTCCATCAGATTGGACTAAAACTGTTAGAAGAGCTGAGAAGGTACGAGGGGCTGGCCAGAGAACTGACAAAGCTGTATCACATCAGTGTTACCTCCTTTGGAAACCAAAACCAAACCTTTTCAGAGGTCAAAGGGACTCAGCTTGATCTCATACATCCATTCTCCTTCCCCCTGCCCACCCCCCTTTTGCTGGCAGCCCCCCTTGACTAAGAACTTGCTCACAAATGGTATTTAGCTAAAGACTGTGCTCACAAGCGAGGAGGCCCTGTGCCCGCGCGCAGGCACGCACATACCTGTCACGAGGTGGGAGCGGGGTGGCCATGGTGGGCGGGAGCTGGGGTGTTTGGGAGCACAAGGGAGGGAGATGGGGCCCCACATGAGGAGCTGGGTTTGCTTGCAAGCAGGGAGGTGGGACACAGCAGGGGCGGGGGAAAAGAGCTGTGCCCTGGGGTAGGTCCTGGTGCTATAAAAATGACACTGGCTGGATCCAGCTGTTGGGAAGTGAGGCGGCTTCCACCTCTGCTCCTGCCTCCATATCCAGGTAGGAGAATCCGGAGCAAAAGCCGGACCCCGAGGATGAAGGTCCTGACACTGAAGGTCACTGTGCTCTTCCTGGTGCTGCTCTGCTCAGCCCTGGCACCATCTGAGGCACTGAGGGGCCAGGCTGGCACCCTGGAGAGGCAGCCAGGAGCTGGAAACCCTGGAAAAGACTCTTGGCCACCTGGAGATCGAGGAGACAACCTGCCTCGGCAGGATTCAAAGGGAAGCCGCCCCCTGGCTGGTGCATGGGACATGATGGCAGAGGCTCCCCCCAGCTCCAGGTTACTCAGCAAGTGGGTGGCCAAGCCCTCACTGGGCACTGTCGGGCAGGACCACCCTGGCAAGCCCCAGAGGCTCCAAGCACAGTCCTCCAGAAGCAGGAGCCTGGGGCTGAGCCATCGCCTGAAGGGCCACGGGAACTTCAACAGGGACACGGTAAGAGAAATCCACCCCAGGCCAGAGAGGATGAGGGTTTGCATGGAGGTTTTGCAGGGGAAACTGAGAGTGAGGGAAGGTACCAACCTCCCCCACTCCTGACCTTGGGGCTGGGCAGCTGGTTGAACCCCTTCAGCTAACCTGTCTGTGGACGGGCTGCAAGTGCCTGAGGAAGAGGATGGGGCTTAAGAAACAGGCCTTTTCCCTTGTGTCATAGCTCTGCAGGCTCCTCCAGGGCAGCAGTCCCTGTGGGGACCCAGAACGCAGACAGGTCTGAGGGCAGCTGCTGAGCGCGGCATGTCCCTGCAAGCGTTGGATAGAAAAGCTGCGCTGGGGCCATTCCTCCCGAGGCAAGGGTGAAAGCACGGGCCACAGCAGCCCCACAGCTGATCACCTGGATGGCCGGCAGTGACATCCTAGAATGCCACCTGGTACCTGCTGAGGCCTAGAGCAGCGCAGGGGCTGTGCAGGCAGGCAGCGAGCAGGTTGGGAGGCGCGTGTCCCAGAACACCACGCTTGGGCTGGGGACACTCACTCGTGCCACACAGGCAGCCCCCTTCAGCCACGGGGACCAGGCACTTAGTGCACTTACTGCTTCTGGCAGAAACAAGGTGCCCCTGAAGCTGCTTCCTCAGGCCCTGACCTCTTTAGCTCCTGAGGTGAAGCTGCTGCTCTATAGTCTGGGGAGCAGCTTGTCCCATGACTGAAGGTCTTACTGAGCTGTTTTACTGTCTGAAATGGAAACCGAGCACTCAACACCAAAAGCTCATCCCAGCACATCACAGATCGTCTGTGACTTGGCTTTGCTTTCTAGCAAGAGCCTCTCCATCCTGCCTGTCTGGGGAAGATGCTGTTCTGGGATCATCCCACCCCCAAGCATTGCGCTGCTCTCAGCTTGAGCATGCTGGAGCATACAGCCCCTACAAGCGTGCCCCTGGGGATGAAGAGTTAACCCCCAAATGACTGACCTGCCATGGATATGCACACCCCAAAAGGGAACCTGGCTTTAGGATAGAGGCTGCTCTCAGGCAGCTCAACCTGAACAGAAAACATCTCTTCAAGCCTGTGTGTGGCACAGGCTCCTTGGGGACGGTGGTCTTAGCAGCCTGAGCACACAGCAATGACACAGTTGTGACTGGGAGGGGGGGTCGCAAGTCAGGGCAGGGCATGGCTGGACACCAGCACAGTGACCACCTCTCTCCCTCCTCCCTCAGCACTCCTGTCACCACATCCACTCCCGGCCTTGCCAGAAGCCCTCCGACTGCAGTGGCTGCC
Source organism: Heliornis fulica (assembly GCA_013399135.1). Classification (NCBI taxonomy): domain Eukaryota; kingdom Metazoa; phylum Chordata; class Aves; order Gruiformes; family Heliornithidae; genus Heliornis; species Heliornis fulica. The sequence continues at coordinate 123,433 of VXBZ01002375.1, forward strand.
TGGGGCTGTACACCTGCAAGCTGCCTGCCGGCATCTGCGACCTGAAAGCAGTCTCCTGGCAGAGAGGTAGGCTGCAAGCCTGCAGCGGGGCTCTGGGTTTAGCCACTGGCTTGGGAGTCAGCAAGCGTGGCTCTGCTGGGCATCGCAGGCTCCCAGCACGCTCATGTCACCATGTGCAAGTCGCTTAACAAACCAGGGATCGGCAGGGAGCAGAGATGACAGCTCCTCATGTTTAACTGCTCAGAGCGCGTGCCCCAGTAAATCCTCGCTCGGTAAATCCGTACTGTCCTTGGGCTGGCCTCTTAGCAGAGAATCACAGACCAGTTTGGGCTGGAAGAGACCTCAAAGATCACCTAGTTCCACCCCCTTCCCATGGGCAGGGACACCCTCTACTAAACCAGGTTTCCCAAAGCCCCATCCAACCTGGCCCTGAACACTGACAGGGAGGGGCTAGCCACAGCTCCTCTGAGCAGCCTGTGCCAGGGCCTCACCACACTCAGAGTGAAGAATTTCTTCCCAATGTCTAATGTAATCAATCTCCCCTCTCTTAGTTTAAACCCATCACCCCTCGTCCTATCACTACTTGCATTTGTAACCAGTCCCTCCCCAGCTTTCCTGCAGACCACTTCAGGTACCAGAATCTACGCTCTGTTCACAGTTACCCCTGGCACCTCCTGGGAGAGCACAGGGACCTGGGCTCAGACACGGCACAGCCAGTCTCACAGCTTTTCTTCGCAGGTGGATTCCTCCAGAGCATCCAGAGTGCCGAGGGGCACTGGGTCCTGCCCCTCCCATAGCAACATGGCTCAACCACATGAAGCTGGAGAGGCTGTCCTGCAGCTGGAGACCGAGACTGTCCGAGTTTCATTTCAAATCCTTAACGACAAGCTGTACATGTCTCTTTGCTGTATGTCTCAGTGTTTTTTAAATAATTGTGTACGCTACGTAGGCTCGATTCCTGATTTCCTGAGAGCTGCCAATGAAAGCACTGGGTGGTCACAGAGCCCCCCACTGGCAGGGTCCACCCAGAGCCCCCAGATGAGACAAACAGGGCTATTTCACAGCCCAGTTTGGCCTGCGCAGGTGGGATGGTGCAGTAACAGCTGCTGGTATGTCAGCACACTCACACACAAGTTCAGGCTGAGCTGAGGAGCCCGTCAGCACTGGGCATCCCAGGAAGCCTGACCCAGTCCTTACCACAGCTCCTGCTGAGGACAGCCAAGTCCCACGCTGTTGGAAACATCACTTGAGAAGGGGAACATGGAGCTCCCAGGCTTGGCGGTGGTAGGACACCTGCTTCCAGAGGCCTGAGCTGAACCACAAGATCAGCTTCTCCGAGCTTCACAGGTATCCTGGCTGCCTTTGCGTGTGTGGGTCCGTCCCAGCTTTGCAAAACCCCATTTTGCTACCATTAAAATCACGTTTTAAAGAGAGACCCAAACCACAGCGTTTGATTCACCTCGGACTTCACAGCAGTTTCCTTTGGCAGGCCACCACTGCTTCCTGTGACAGACTAGGCCTTAGGTGATGCCCACCTTGCCCAGCACCCCCCAACCCCCACCTGTGAGATCCTGACCACTACAGAGATGGACATAAATGCTGCTGCCTTCTCTGACCTGCTCTGTTGCTGTGGCTGCTTCAACTGCCCCGCACGTGGGCTGGGGAGTGCAGCACTGAGGTGCTGCCTACGGGCCCCTGCCCAGCACAGCACTTCTGCCACCCTGCATTTTCAGCGCTCACCACCGTGTCACAGAGGGGTTGAGGTGGGAAGGGACCTCTGAGGTCATCTGGGCTGACCTCCTCTGCCCAAGTGGGGCCACCTGGGTCAGCCTGCTCAGTTTCTCTGGTCCCCAGGTAGCGGCACATGTCACAGACATAAGAAGTTCCACTACGCCAGGAGCCAGCATATCATCTCTCCAAACACTCACCCCTCCACTCACCCATTCCAATCCTTTTTCTCTCCTTAACCACATCAAAAGAAGAAACCACCACTGTAGGAAGCTGTGTAAACACAGGCTTCAGATGGCTGACAAAGCATCACAACCTCCCACCCCTGCCTTGGTACTGAGGGGAGGTGAGCTCCCCTGAACCTCACTGCTGGTGAAGAGGCCCTCTCACCTGGGGGCACATGGACCACTTTTGACACCTTGAGCAGCCCTGTGTACCTGCAAAGGTATCCACAGACAGCTCTCACCACACCACCCTGAGAGCTGGACAAGAGATTTCCCTCTGGCTTCCTCTTTGAAAAGCAGAGGAGATCCAAGGGTGTTCCAGCTACTCTCAACTGGGCCCTCACAAACCGTGCAAGCAAAGCAGCTTTTGCACCAGCCGGAGAAGAGCCCTCACCCGCTGGCGCAACCTCCACATGACTCCCTTATACCTCTCCACCTCTCTGAGCAGGAGGGGACAATGGCAGGGCCTACATATTCCCCATGTGGGAGCACAGAAAGCAGCAGCAGACACACTCCCCTTTCCTGCTTCCCACTGCCCTCCTCAGCAGCAACGCCCGAGATCACAGAACCACACAATGGCTCGGGGTGGAAGGGGGCCTTAAAGACCACATCGCTCCAACCAGAGGTGGGGAAAAGGGACCTTTGGGAAGCACGCACCTGGAAGAAGGAATGTGGCCACCTGGGCTGTGAGACTCATGGGGAAGCCAAGGGCTTGGCCAAGCCGAGGGCTCTGCTGTTAAATGTCCTCTCCAGCTCACTGCTGGTGCCAGGCAGGCTGGTGGGAAGGCACAGCTCTTTCCCCTCCACAGAACACCAAGGCTCCGCACACCTTTTACACCACTCGCTTTTAATTACACTGCATAAGGAAAGGCCTCTCCTCGTGACAGGACCCCCCAGCACAGTCACCTGGGGAGCTGGCTGGCCCATCAAGTCCTCAGTAGGTTTAGTGGTTCCCCCCCAACCCTTCTTCCCTTGCTTATAAGCTCCTCCTGGTCAGTCCGCATCATCCTGCAGCCCTCAGCATCCTCACTCTGCAGAGACCTATTTCCACGCACCTCTGTTCCTCGCCCCCTCCGTGCCTGTGCTTTGCCGGCTCAGTCCCTGGGAGTCCCGCTTCAGCCTCCGGCAGCACCAGGCGGGACAAGAAGGCAGGGCGAGAGTCATCGATTAATAATTGTTCTAACCCCAATATAAATAGAAAAATACAACAAAACAGAGAATTGATTAGCTAAGGGATCCAATCCACTGGGCTGCCTGCAACGTGCTAGTGCAGAGTTCGGAGTGCTTGGTCCAGTGCATGGTACTGTAGATATCCAGAAACCTGTCCCGGCAGCCCCACAGCCACCACATCTTCCTGCGGCACCACACGTCTGCGCGAGCGTGTCCCGGACGTGGTCAGCTTGCCCGAGGCTGTTGGCTCCTGGGAGCTGAATGGGAATGGTTGATAACAGTCTGATTTATTGCTGTTAAGTGGTAAAACCACTCTCTTCTGCTGAATGAGGATGTGCTTCGCTCTTACTTTTTGTGGAGGAATTTCATTTTGCTACCTGGAGAGATGGAGAAAGGAAAATGGTCTTCCTGCAGTGACAGGGAAAACAAGTGTCATTCCCCACCACCACTGGCTGAGACAGCCTACGCAGAGAACTGTCCCTGCCACCAGCCCTGGCTCCTTATCCTCAGCCTGCAAAGCTCAAGCAGGTGCCCGCAGAGCAGGCTATAGCTCTGCCCACCCCTCAGAAGCAGTGCTGCAGACTGGGACCCTACAAATGCCCCAGCACCCCCTCCAGACCCCATCTGCCCAGTGGTCCTGGAAGGCGAATGTATGACTAAGCTGACCTGGCCAGAGAGTGCCTGGGAAGAGGCAGGGCAAGCCGGACCCCCAACTTATATGGCCAAGAAAAGACAAGAGGGCCAGGGACATGATCTGAAAAGAGGTCTTAGTCGTGAAGCCCAATGACTTAGCAAGGACTTCTAAGCTCAGTCTGGAGCTCTTGTTTAGCCTCACTTACAGTTGAAAATGTATTTACTCCTCGGCAATTCCCACTGATGATCCCTAAGGGAAAACCTGAAGGCCACAGAGACTGTGTTAGTCCCAGCATTGGGAACTGCCTTTACCACCCCTGAGTTGCTGGTTGCTCCTCAGACCCGCTTGTGTCCTTTGGAAGACACAGATATAGCTCATGGCCCAAAGTTTGGTTCCACACCAGCCCTCGGACAACCAGACAGAGCTGGGGGCAGAGCTGACAGCAGGTCAGAGCAGGGATACACATCTCAGTGCTGACTGCTCAAGCAAGAAGACACATGCAGTCACTGGCAGACTCCTGCCACCCTTTGGCAGTTTCTCTGCTGCCAAACCTGAAGGCAAAAAGAAGCCCACTCCCCTGAGAAGCCAAGGGTTTAGCTGATTCCTTACCTAGGCCTTTCAGGAACCTGTTGACTCCACTCTGCTCCCCACTGGGAAGTGTTTCCAGGTACTCCTGAGCCCGTACCTCAAACAGACCTGTAGAAAGAAAGTCAACAACTTTGCTTCCCCATAGATACAAGTAAGAACAACCATCTGAAAGCATACTGTCCTGGCTTACCAGTGAAGCGTTGCACATAAGACTAAACAACTCACCCCACCTCCTCCACCAGGTGAGCCCAGATCTGGGCTAGGAGCTTTGGTCTGTGTCTGTAGGGCCCCCAGCAAAGAAACCCTGCTACCACCTCCTCCCACACCACTGAGGGGCTGACTGAGCTCTTGTACCTTGCACAGCGAGCGACAGAACCTCTGATCATTCTGCTACAAACACACCTAAGTCCAGAAAGTGAGATCATCTGGGGGATCATCACATGGGATTTACCACGCTGCAAGAACCTCGTACTCAGGCCCCTATTTGGGCGCCCACTGCTCACTAGCGCTTGGGTGAACTGCTAAGCCAGCACTGAGCAGCAGCAGGGATGAGAATCTTCAGCTGCTGGTGGAGCCCTCAGGACTGTGGGATAACGGGAGTGAAACACCAGGAGCAGCTCTGGGAAGGACATGAGCATCTGCACTTTCTGCTAGCCAAACCAGCCATAACAACCCAGCCTCTAGACACAGGAAGGCCCTTCTTCCTCTAGACACAGGAAGGGGACATGGATAAACATTATTCCAGCAGCGAACCCCTTCTGTCACGGTCCTGATGGGAATTCAGCACGCAACGAAGAGGCTCACACATGGAGGCTACTGGTTACGACCCTTACTGCAGTGGTGAAGGTGTGGGTAACCCCAGCCTCAACAAGAAACTACAGATCATGCCCAGCAGCCAGCTCCCCCACACGGCGCAAGCACTACGTCTCACCATGCTCCTGTGAGGCCATGCCTTGTTAAGGTAAGGAAACAGAATCCTCTAGTGACTCCTCACAGGGGTGCCACAGCAAGCCATCAGCCTGCACCAGTGCTCCCCTACCCCCTCCCTTCCAGTGTCCCCGCAGGGACACTGCAGCCTCCAGCCATCATACTGGGGGATGGAGCTGACGACTGGTGAGCATCTCCTGGCTCTCCTGGGAGCACCAGCAGTTTCCACGACCGCAGAGCCCAGGCAGAGCCCCTCACCTCTGACCCCCTGTTTCCGCAGCTCCCGCTCCTGAATGAAGCCCCCAAACATCTGCGTTTCCATGAAGACCTCCAGGAAGCGTCGGAGGCTCTTAGAAGAGACAGATTTGCGGAAAGCCTCACGCTGCAGGGTCCGCTCCTCTCGCTCAGTGGGGGTCAGGAAGAGGGAGTAGTGGCCCACGATCTCCACAAAGAAACGGACAAAGGCCTCAGACACCACCTCGTTCAAAGGGCTCGTTTCTAAGGAGGAAAGAAAGAGGCAGTGGTGAGGAAAGAATCACAGAATCACTAGGTTGGAAAAGACCATTAAGATCATTGAGGACAGTGCTGCAGGGACATGCTAGGAAAAGTCCTGGCCACAAACTCCCTGGTTTCTTAAATAAAAAGCTGCTCAAGAGAGACAGTGGCCTAGGAAGCACTTGTCACAGAGCAGGACTGGGCTGCTGCTACTGTGAAGGTCACCAAGTTTTGTCTTGGCTCCCCTCCCCTCCCTGCCCCAGAAAGGAGTACAAGTATTTCTGGAGCTGTAAGTTAAGGACAAACAGACCCAGGAAGGGGTAAGTGCTGTTTCTCTTCACACAAAGAGAATTGTCCCCAGAGCACTGGGGCCACACTCAACACAGGTTGAACCAAAACGCTCACCTACCTCCAGATTCTGTGGTGTTAAATTCAACAGAGGCCTAGCTCTCCTCTAAGAAGCGACAGGAGGGAAAGGGACAGGAAGAGATGTGGTTTTAAGCGGAAAAGCACGGTGCTTTACCCTGCTTGCCATTGACAGGGCCCTCCTCTTTGTCACTCGCCAGCTCGTTCCTCTGCTCCAAAATGTGCTCTAGGGCAGCTTGCAGCTTGCGGGGCAGGATGGAGTCCTCGTCTTCCATCTGCAAAACAGAGCCACCTCCTCAGGGCCTGGGGTCAGGACACAGCTGGCCCCTGCCCTTCCCCTCGCCAGCTCCTACCCGTCCCCAGCACAGCAGGGGGAGCACCAAAAATGAACAGTGAGGCGAGGAGGAAGGAGAACTCATAATACACTTGGCACATTCCCAGCAGCTCTCAGCTGCTCTTCAGATAGTCAAGAAGCACGAAAGAGAAAGGGGGTGCCTTGTCATAAATATTCTCTTTTCTGGAAGAATTTCAGGTGTCCAATGTGAGAGGCTACTGGGCAGTGCTCATCCACAGCCCCGCCGCCTGCCTGCCAGCACTCGACCACCACAAAGAGGACATATCTGAACAAAGCTGGAGTCCAGCCAGGTGAGCACAACCCCCCTGCTCTGCTCTCCTCAGGCACCAGTCACATTAGGGAGGTGTCAGGAGTTCCCATAAACCAAGGGACTGCTGGTAACCATGTGCGAGCTCCCACCGTCCCTGGCGGAAACTGAGGTTTAGCTTAAATCTCCAGAGAGCGGTACAAGGTAAAGCATTTCCATGCAGCTAAGGCAGCTGGCAAGTGAGAACTGCACTAAAGGAGTGGCCTTCACCCACATGCTAGTCCCTGAAACAGGAGGTGCACTCATCCCATCCTACCTGTGGGACCTGAGCCATGGCAAAGACTGATGCAGACAGCACTGCTCAGCAATCTGCCAAAGAGCTCTGGGGTAAAACTAGCTTTCCAGGCCAGGAGTATGTACACTCTATCCTCTTCCCTGCAGTATCCTGCTCCTCTCTCCACAGCAAAGGGAAGTAAAAATCATGAGGCAATCTCATCTGCAGAGTTGCATACAGGCTCCGGTGACTGCTCCCTGCCTGTGACCTGCCCAGTGCATGGACTGGAGTGAGGGACCACAAGCTCCTTGGGCAGGAAGGATTTGAAAAGACCACCAAGGCTTCCTTCCCCACTTAGGGCTGGGTCTATGACAGACTTACAGAGTGGAAGAGCCCACACTGCCCCCCAGCAGACTGTGCTGAGCCAGCTGTGCTTTCCAGCTCTGCCCTCAGCCTTACCGGGTGTCACTTAAGGACCCACAGCGCTCAAGTGACACCATTTTCCCCTCTTTAAGAAAAGAAACAGAGGAAAAGGTAACGTGCAATGATTCTGTCCTCAAGAGCTGTGGTTTGGGAAACTGATATTACACAGCAGCCCCTCTGTCACTGCCAACCACAAATCCCACCGCAGCCTGAAGGAGAAGCAAGCGAAGCAGCCAGCCAGGCAGGCCAGCAAACACAGATGGAGTTAATGTGGAGGAAGAATGGGATAGAGACAAAGGATATGAAATAGCTCTGCTCACCTGTCTCAGAAAACGGTTATTTACAAGGTCAACGACGAGGACCTAAGAATGGATGAGCAGGAATAAAAAGGGGAAATCATTATTTCTATCATCGGAGTTTATCGTAACCTGTAAGTGATCTGGAGGAAACACTTTGACCCTGCTTCTGTTCCTTCCACCCACCACTGCAGCTGGAGCAGGCAACCAAGCACAAGCCAAGAGCAGAGCCTTTGTTGTGGCTTGCTCACAATGTCACCGCAAACCACAGAAGAGCCTGGAGAGCAGGGAGCTGTGCTCCAAGCCCAGCCCACTGTTCCTCACCAGCACACTAGGGTCAGAGCTCCATCTTTTCTCCCCGTGTGCTGCACTGCTGTCCCTTGCGTGGGCAGGAAAGGAAATGCCTCCCCGACCACGTTCAGCCTTGCTGCTTTCTCCCTTGTGCACTATGAATCCTGTTCTTAATTATTTATTCCTTTCATTAAGCACCTGTGTTAATTAGCAGGGCTGCTATCCTGGTCAATTTCTTGCAATCATACTTTGAGCCTGGCAGACTTTGTGCTTAGCCCCTGGACAACACTATGCAGGAACCACGGCAACTTTCATAAAATCATCTCCCAACCAAAGCAGTACCACAGCGTGAGAACCCATCCCTGCCCCTTCCCAGGCTGTGGACAAGGCAGAACGCAGATCTTTGCCTTCCTGGAGGATGTCCACCGCCTCCCTCAGCCCATGCTCACAGGGACCAGAGGACGAGAGCTTGGCACCTTCCCGCTGCCAGCTGCATAGGCACCTTCCCGCTGCCAGCTGCATAGGCAGACTCTCAAGTGCAGCCTTTCTGGTACCACAGACAAAGCCCACTGGAAGCAACCGAGAGCAAGGCCACACGCTGTGTGGGAGCATGGCTCACCTCCTCCACCGGCAGCTCCTTCAGGCGGGGCAGTGAGCTGGAGAGCAGCCCGATGAGGAAGGGGGTTGGCGAGCAAACAATGTCGATCATAGAAGGCGGCAGCACGGGGATGTAGGTGTGCTGCCAGGTGAAGGGGTACAGGAGGGCCACCGTGGCGTGGCAACACTTGGAGAGAGTGCTGGAAGATGAAACACAACCAAGGGCAACGGCTGGTTAGTCAGGAGGCGAGCAGTGCTTCTGAGAAATCGCAGCTCGCTCAGTTTTCCCGGATTTCTCTCTGTAATTACTATGGGCTCTCCCAAAATTCTGACCCCGTTATCCAGGCCTGGGAACAATGACTCGAGACAGGAGCCCAGGTTATGTGAGATGATCCTGGACCAGGTGCATGTGACAAGAAATGGGTCCCACTGAATTCAGGATCTGCTCTCCCATGTCCCAGTGGGAAATAGAGTCAGGGTTTCCATTAGAGAACTGAGTTTGTTCTCTCACAACGTGCCCCTGTGGTTGTTCCCATGGAAAAGCCCCAGCTCTGAATGCCATGGGGCTGTAATGTCCAGCACAGACAGCACACAGCTGTGAGGTGCAGAAGATGGCTCCACCACTACAGCAGCTATCTGTTGGGCAGCACTAACCTGCTGGTCATACCCCTGGCCTCAGGAGTGCAGCTGGATGGCCTGTTTGGACACCCTGGACACAACCTGCAGCCACAAGGTCTTCGGGTGTTCCTGCAGGTTGGCCCAGCCACGGTCCATCCCTGCCCCTTGGCTGGCTACCTATGTCGTACTTTGCCTCTGGGCGGCCCTTAGTGGGAGTAATCACATACCACTTTCCTATCAGTCCCAATATGGATAGCTCCCAGCAGCCATGCTGGAGCACAGGAGGAGTCTCCAGCCAGAGGCTCTCTGGGCACCCCACAGCCTGTGGAGCCTTAAGGCTGCTTAAAACCAAGAGAAAGTGAAATCCCTGGAGGGAAACACATGACCAGCCCCTGGGGGATGCTGCCCAAGGCTCATGGGACTGCAGCCTTCCTTCTTCCCCCTTCAGACGCCGCCACCAGTGGCTCAGCTCTAAGCGCTTTTGCTGGCAACTTCCAAGAGGGCCCACGCAGAAACCCCATCAGCTCTCTGGCAGGGGGCAGGCAGGGGCTGTGGTCAGGCAGAGCAGAGCTCGCTGCAGGGCACCAGTTACTCATCCCTTCTGCACCTCGAAGTGTTCGTGTGCATCAAGGGAGGGGAAAGGCTCGCCACTCATAACGTCACTGTGTAGCATCCAGGTCTCAGAGGGCTGGAGGAGTCACGTCATGGAGGAAGGGTGCCCAGCTGGCTCCTGTTAAAATCCACAAGGGAATTTTACACTCAGCAACCCAGATCTGGCGGTTTATTGCTGACTTGAGAGGGAAGGGGTTTGATGGGTGTGGACTTGAGCTCACTCTGAAAAGCGAAGCCTGCTTTCTCTCCCTGCCTGCTCCCCCGAAGTCTGGTGGACTTGAATCCCTGAGCTGTAACACTAACACATGCTGAGCAGAGAGCTGTGCTGGGCTATAGCTGGCTGGCTTTCATCACGTAAATCTGGTTTAGCAGAGCACAGTGATGGTTGCTGGGACTTCAGTGTGACCATACAAAGAAATCGGGCAGTAAACGTTGCTAAACATATGATGCGTTTTGAAGATAAGTAAATCCCTGGGGAGAGGCTGGAATCTGATTAATGTGAGAATTTTACCCAGGTCTGCAAGAGTCCTGGTTATTTTTTCACTTGCTTTTTTATTTGGAATAATATATACAACATCTGTGGAGAAGGACATTGCTTCTATAACCTCCTCTTCCCTGAGCGAAGTATATTATGATGTACTTTCATTATGGAAATGCTGCTTTTCCTTTTGTTATTACTTTGACAGATTTAAGGGATTAGTAGTAGACTGTTGTGGTGTAGATCTGCCTGAAAAGCAGTTTTCCATGAAAACGGTGGTTTTTACTGCTTTCTGGTGCTGTTTATTTCTTTAACAAAATTATTTCTGTATTATTTTTTTCTTTATAGAGATTATTTAAAGACTCTTTTAGACTGGGCACTTGGGAGGGACACCTGGGATGTGTGTGTTGAGAAAGTCTCTTCATAAGATGGGGACAGATTCCTCTCCCTGGGCTCTGAGAGGCTTGTCTCTCATTTCAGATGTTACCAGATACAAAAGCAGAGGCTTCTTTTCCCCTCCATTACCACAGAGAATATTTTCCACTCCTCAGCTTCTGACTCATAATAGCCCCAGTAATAATATCATCATCATGTGAAAGTGAAAGCAAGCCACTTGCCCCTTCATGCAGCACTGTGGCATTGCTCTAAGACCACCACCACCGACCTTCTTTGAAGAGAGGTTGAGGGTTGAAGTGTTAGAAGTTTCACCTCCATCACAAATCTTCCACCTTGAAGGTACATCCAACTTCCCTGCCTAAAGGTGGGAACTGCCTTTATACACAGCACTTGAAAACCAAAGGAAAGGACCTCTGTGATTCCAGGTAGCTCCACAGAGAAACAGCGAGCAGCTGAAGTACATGGTTATTTATGGCATGGTGAGATATTACAGCATGCTGTCTCCTACTATATTTATGGTGGCTCGTTCTTCCCTCAACCCTGCTCTCAAATCCCAGAGAGTACACATGGTACGTGAGAGATTAAGTGGGAGGAAAAATGGCTGAGGTCCAGCTAGTGGAAGTCACAGAGCTGTGTAACTGAAATTATATGCACTACACAGTGGGAAGGAGAAGAGAAAGCTTCCCCTTCCATCTTTCCATCTGTGAATGCCTCACCACCTCCAGGATAAATCCTAGTGATCTCTGCTCTGAAATATTTCTCACTCTGGAAGACATTTTCAGGGAACAGTACTGATAGGGTTGAGGTCTGCAAACCTCCTTTGAAGGCAGAGCAGCTTAGAGATGGACACAGAGGAGGTAACACTGAGGCGTCTCTTCCCTCTGATTCAGTCAGAACTGCTCTGCAGATCATCCCGTGGAGCTGCAGCTTGTCAGGAGCCCAGCAGAACCCTTTGGAATGACTCAAGCTTAAGCTCTCTCCTTCTCTTGCATGCAGCACTGCGACGAGCACTGAGGGACTGCTGATTCACACCACAGCTACTGAACCTTGCAAAAGAACCCTGTAGGACAAATTCCTTTTACACCATCTGTGTGACCATGTGCTCTCCAGCCAGCAGCACTGGGAGAGACTGCCCAAATGACACCACAGTGCTAAGAATACAGCAGATATCCCTCTGTGTGGAAGGGGAATACGGCCACTGAAGTTCTGGGCACTGCTCTTGCTGGATGCCTCTTTCTGTGAGATGTGTGTGGAATCAGCCCCAGCTGACAGGCACATCACAGCCGTGACAGTTAATGGACTCTCAAAGCCTTTGTTATTTCAGTGTCGGTCAGCCCTTTGAGGGCTCTCCTACCAAACGTGCTGGGTAGCTACACCCATTGCCTCTACTGAAATCCTATTACCCCAGGTCATACACATGGTGCCACGATAATGACTGCTGCCATTGGAGTAATACTGAGCCAGGGTGCTGTGTTTTGCTTGGTGCTCTCCAGAAGACCTACCCGGTGTGACTGCAGTGTGCTCAGGGGAATGCCATGTACTACTCTTGGGCCACAAAAGCTCAATGCCAGTTGTTCAAATGGGCCACAGACACCACTTTAAAAATTTTTGGTTTCAACAGCTGATCCTTAAAATACTGGAGGTCTTTAAAGTGCACTTTCAAGATCTGGAGGACATTTTCATGGGTTTATTCAGTTTCCTGTAGGGAACATCGCATGTGTGATGTCACTTGCACAAAAGCTTGCAGGAGAGACAGATATCACTGGAGGCTAAAAGTACTGATGTACACAAAGAACCATGTCAGATCCCTCCCTAAATGGTTGCTCTGGGTGCAGACTGAGATACCAACCTCTCTGGCTGAGCGCTGCCTTGGTTGGAATGACTATACTGCAGCAATGTGTGACTCTCGTTTGCTTGAACAGGCCTTCCCATCACACAGCATCCTGTGCAAAAACCTGTCATGCAGCACTCCACATGGCTGCTACTTCTCAGCAGACACCTTGAACAAAGGCAACCAACCCAGATTCTGTATACAACAGTATATATAAATTCATCTTTTTTTCCTGGCAAAACTTCCTCAGAGACAAGTTTGACTTATTCAGAAAAAGACACCCTGACAACTTCCAACAGCTTCTGCTCAGATTGACTGCTTTCCTCCCAGATTCAGTCTGACCACAGATTTCCTCTCCAAACCAAAGAGCCTGTGCTAAAAAGTCCCCCCCAAGCTGAATCCCTCTTTGGGTTTAGGGTACTTCATGATTTCTGAAAAACACTACTGAATCAATCGGCCTTTTGGAGTTTAATGCCAGGAAGCCCTCTCTGCTCCCTGCACAAACCAAACTGCTGAAAATACACTGGCATTTGGCAACTTAAAGGTGGTTTGGTTACCTGGGGTTTCCCTTTTGTTTTTAGTAAGCTCTGCTACAGTAGGATTGACTTTACAAACACCTTTGGATTTCTGATGCTGTGTTACATCTGGATTTGCTTATGATGGATCACGGATCTTGTTTACAACATTTAACAGGCAGAGGAACATCCAATCTTTGCCCTGTGCCTTCACCCAGTGTTGCTGCAAACCAGCTGTGGGGACTGTCACTGCCTCCCACTGATGTGGCAGGTTAATGCAGGTGAAGAAACAAATGGGAAGATGTTCTGAAGAAACAAACTGTTATCCAAACTTCATCCCTGGGCTGCTGATTCTCCCTAACCACAACACAAAGAGCAGAAATCTAGGAAGCTGGGACTCACAGTGCCACATCAGACTGGTTCTGTTACACATGAAAAGGCTTCTTTTGGGTGATTTATTACCTTTTACTGGGGATGACTGCATTTAAAGTGTCTACTCTTTCAGATCTTGATAACAATGATCACTTTGTGTTGTTGAGACAGCTGTGCGTTCTGGCAAGGACACAGGCAATTGCCTGAGCTGGTCAGATCCACAACAGGCTTTTGAGGAGGTCTGGAGAAAGGGTGCCTTGATTTTAAAACCGTCTAAGTTTATCTAATTTAAAAAGCCCCCTGAATCTAACACATCTCCCCCTCAGGCCAATATAAACCGCCCAGATCTAGGTACATTGTGAAACCAGGACACTTGTATCTAGAAGATGCCTTCTAAAAGGTTGGTTTTGCAGTGCCTTGAACTGCATGCCAGGCAGCATCACTTGGAAACAAAAGCAGCTCTCATGCTGCAGTACCTCACCCCCACGGCGGCCTCCGCTGCCCCAGGACCACAGTTTATAGTGCAGGAGCGAATAAAAGATAGGGAAGACTACACAGATAAATAATTTTAACAAAGTCATTTTCCTGGGTTGTGAGGCAATGTATAGTCCAGTTTCCATAGTGATGGGGGTGGGTGGGGGAGGGGCAGGGAAGAAACCTACCCAAAAGCTAATAAACCAAATTCCTTCCTTTTCCGCTGCCAAGCTTTGGATTGACAGGTCTTTAAAAAACACTCAGTGTTCATTCTAAAGATGGAAAAGACAAAGTATTTCACTTGCTGTACACTTGTTAGATGCGTTTTTGGCTCAGCTTGAAAACATTTCACAGTTCACACAGTATTTGGCAAAAGACCTTTCAACTTTTTTTTTCCTACGGAGTTGATTTTACAGCAATTTAAAATGTGTAAATAAATTGCATACATCATTTTCTCTGTCACTCACACCCAGACATACCTTTACACACATGTACAGACTGTTATTGACAGTGCCCACATGAAGAACTGCAAAGATGAATCATAAATATAATTTATTATGTATCTTTCGCCATGTCACCTGCACTCTCCCCATTAATCCATTTCAGATGGATTATTTCTAGCATTCCTAACTTCTGAGCAGTTTCCAACAGCTACTTTTATAATTTTTTTTTACTTCTCCTAAGCTATTGCCAAAAAGTGTTTCTTTTCTTTCCTGTGAAGTTGGTATTTTCACCCCTTAAATAAATACTACTTACTATTCATTGAATTCAGTGTATTCCTGTCCCAGGAAAAGTGTAACTCGGATAGAAGATCCTGTATCTACGCTACCATCAGCTTTCAAAACACGGAATTTCCACCAGCAAGTAGAAGAGACTGTTGACCTTATGAAAGGCTCACCAATCCAGTGCACTCAAGTCATTGGGCTGGATTAAAATACAATAGTTTATTTCAAATTGAGGGTTGTTTTCTTCGTTTTTTCTGCTTTTCAAGCCTTTATGGTCCTCTGGGGTCATTTTCAATTTTTCCCCTCCATAAAAATGAGCCAGAGAAACTTAAATAATGTTATGGAAAGGGAAAAAGACTATCCTGAAATTGCTCAGAGCAAGGTCTTCTCAGAAACAACAAATATAAAAAGACTTGTAGAGAACTGACAAATCTAGAATAAGTAATTGAATCTGAGCTCTGTGGCCTAACACGTCCTGGATCTTTAAAACATGATAATTCTTTTTTTTTATTCATAGAAGAAAGCTGTTTATTGTATATAGAGAGCCTGTAGAAACTATGATTCTATAGCTCACTCACACTCTTTTAAAAGCTTGGGCATCTGGACTCATTCCTAAGGACCCTGGATATACTCACAAAATATACTTGGGGGTGGAAACCACCAAAACCCACTGAAGTGCTTTGAATGAGGATATTCTGTAACACACACCATACACATGCCGGTGTGATGTCATACAAAGACATGACAAGAAAAGATCTGGTAAACAGAAGTTCATTCTAAAGTGACACCTTAAAAAATATAAGTTCCATACTATTTACTCTTCCCACCCAGCCCTCAGGTAGAGATTACAACGCCGTCTGTGTCCTTAACAGATTTTCTCAGAATGTAAAATTTGTTTGACAGAGGAGAAAAACCTTTGAAAACAAAGTCTGTCATCATAAATTACCACATAAATCACATATGCTACATAAAAATGTAGTGTTTGGATCAATTCTCTCATTTTCAATCTAAGTTTGAATGCTCTGCATGAAATGTGTGGCTTAAGTACCCAGAACACCAAATATCTATGCATGTAATATATCAGCAACTACAAAGAGCAAATCTTCCCCTCTGACCCAAGGCAGCCGCCCAAAACTGCAAGCAGCCAGCGCTCTCTGGATGCTTCCCTCCCTCCCTCCCTCCCTCCAACCTGACGATTCCTGTGACCAGACTGCCTGAGCTCTGCCCACAAAGAGCCCCTCATCCCCGGAGGATCCCCCGAGGATGGATTCTTCCCTTTGCTTTCCTGTAGAAGGGGCCTCCCTGTTCCTTGCCCCCAGTCCCAGAGCTGCAGCCTGCTGGCTGGAAGTTGTGAAAACAGATGGCTTAGGGGTACCATACACTCCTGAAACCTGAGCGTGCTCCTAAGTGTCGTTACTCATCCAGGCAGCTTTGCTTTCCCCAGCCTTGGCAAACTCTCCTCCCTGAATCCTCAAGTGCTTCAAGGGCTGGAGAGCTGCCAGCCACCAGCTGCAGAAGGTCTTAAAGAAACCTGGGGCCATTTTCATAATTTAGGAGAACAAAAACTAAAAGATAATAATTAAAAACCAAACAGACAAAATTAAAAATAAAAGGGGGAAGTCCTTTGCCCTCTCACTGAATCCTTTAATTTTATTCCCCACAAGAAAAAAAAAAAGTCTTTCAAACCAAATATTAAAAATACAAGCTGAGGATTTAAGATTTTGTGTTACCAGGAAACAAATCCAGAAGGGACAGTGATCT
Organism: Heliornis fulica; assembly: GCA_013399135.1. NCBI lineage: Eukaryota > Metazoa > Chordata > Aves > Gruiformes > Heliornithidae > Heliornis > Heliornis fulica. Next base: position 139,830 of record VXBZ01002375.1, read on the forward strand.
CTACCCAAGGCTTGATCCCTGGAAACTCCAGCACAGCTCAGTGGGGAACACTGCAGCATTGTGGAGCAAAAAGAGGGGGTGGTTTGCCACTTTGGCACTGGGGATCTGTTTTGAAACCATCAGGAGGAAAGATAATTTGTTTCTTCTTGGTTGAGAAGCAGCACGTTTTTTGCAACTTGCAAAGTGAAATTATGGTGCCTGGCTTGAGTTCCCTACTCCTGGGAATCACAGATTATTAGGAGCTGGAAGAGACCTCAGAAGACCACCCCATCCAACCCCCCTGCCCAAGCAGGATCATCTAGACTAGATCACCCAGGAACGTGTCCAGGTTGGTCTTGAATGTCTCCAGAGGAGACTCCACGATCTCTCTGGGCAGCCTGTTAAGAAGTACAGCCCTACTCAGATCAGGTAAGAAGTTCGAAAAGAGCAGAGAGGAAAAAGAACAAAGCAGAGAGATCACTTCAGTCTCTTCAGCCTCCCTTCCTTGGCAGCATTTTGTTTAAGGAAACACAGAGGGTACCTGAGCTTGTCTGCGATAAAGATCACCCTTCTTTCCAGGAGCAGGGAGGCGAAGACTCTGCTCAGATGCCGCACGCTGAGGGACGTGAACAAGGACTCGAAATCAACGTGCTCAAGCCTGGAGTCAAGAGGCCGCCGCAGCTCGATGACCTGTTGGAGACAAAAAGCCCACGAGTCAGTTCTGGCTGTCCACCCACACTGTGGCAACCAAGGACGCCACAGGTATTTTCACAGCTAACAAGCCTTACTGACTGTGCTGGCCAACACCACGCAGCGTTAAGCCCTCAAACACAGTCTTTCCAAAGACCTCCCACAAATCTTTCTCCCAGATGAAGACGAGCCAGAGTCCTCTCCAATGGGCCCAGTATGAGACCAACCGCAAGTTCTCCCCACTGGACTGAGCACAGGGAGCTCTTCATAAGGAGAGAACTAGTTTGTGTCCAGCTAGGAGTGGTTTCCAGCCTTTCTGGCATTCGAGCAGCAGAATGGCACAGAGCCTTTCAAATCTGCACTTTATTTTTACACTTACAATTTATTTCTTTGTTTTTACTGCAAGAACCTAGATTCCCAACCCACCGACTATAAATTTGTCCTGAGAGCTGCCTGCGAGCATTTTCCTTTGTTCATACCTACATAAATAATCCCTGTCACAGCACCTCAGAACTTCATGTTCTTTATCTTGGACAGAAACTTACTCAAATTGTTTTTGAAATAATTCCTGTCACAGCACCTTAACACTTCATGCTCCTTATCTTGGAGAGGAACTTATTCAAATTGTTTTTGAAAGCCTCCAACGCCAGCAAGTTGGTAAACCCCTTGTTCTCTAGTTCTGAACCAACTTGACCAACACCAAGTCTGCGGCTGAAACATCTCGGTGGTAAATTGCTTCAGCTATTTATCTTACTCTCAGTACACTTTCAGAGCAATTGGTCACCTTCCCCTCTACAGGAGACATATTGGAAGGTTATTGTCACATGTCATCCTTTGTCTTCTATGTTAAGCAAGCCTGTATTTTCTAATCTGCTTAAGTGGAACTGCTCTTCTGGGGTTTTCTCCTAGTGTTTGCATTTTTTGGAAAATTATACTCTGAATAAATTTCCACCAATGCTGGAAAGCAGAAAAAAAAATTGCTTTATTATTCATCCCTTCACTTTTTTCACAATGTGTGAGTCTGCGTAAATAATATCGAACTGTTACTTCTGCTCACTCTAAGGCCCACTAAATCACCAGACCCTTTTCTGAAGTACTGTTGCTGGATCAGTTACTTCCATGGTGTATTAGACTACTCCTTTCTTCTTCAGAGCAATTTGCACTTGTCCATATTGAATTTCAGATCAAACCTTCAATTGAGCAAGGTAATTTTGAATTTTAATCCCTTAGTCTACAAAGTGCCTTCAATCCATCCCAGTGCTGTCCCCTGCCCATTGTGTAAATGCAGGGTTTATGCCATCAACCGCACAATTAATGATCATGGAGGATCTTATAAACCAGCCAAAGCATTCTCACAGCCTGACATCACACACTGGGACTCTACTCCTTGAGTGCAGATTCATAACCAGCTATGCATGTGTTCTGCAGTAATTTCAGTTTGGACTGTTCTCGGTTTTCTTGAGGAGAATGTCATCATGTAGATCTATGCTGAAAGCCCTTGGACACAATCACTGTCAACTCATTTTCCCCTCTCTGATGTTTACGGCATACCATGCCCAAGAAGACTACGTACATTTTGGCTCCTTCCTCCCATAGCCCTTCAATGCCACCCCCCAAATGCTTTGCACTCTTAAAACCCTCCTGCTATCCTCACACCACACTGTGGGAGATGCAATACATACCCTCACCTCCATGCTGTGAAAGGCTGCAACACTGCCCTTGTGTGGTTCCAGGTATGCTTTGTTCCACACAAACAGTGGTTCTTCTTAAGGATGGTGGTGGACCTGCTATGACTTTGCCTTCAGGATGTTAGGTGGCAGGGGCCTTGAGCAGATCCAGGAGCACATGCTGTGCAGCATGGAGCCTGCCAGTCTGTGTCACTTCATCTGAAGGCCAATGCTCTTCTTCATTTTGCTATATAAAGTGTGCCAACATTAATTTTTACCTTATGATTTCCCTTTTAACTTTAAGGTCACTGAAGTCTCTATGCCATTGCCCTGCCTGCCTAATTTTACTCCCTAGCTTCCCCTCACCAATGCCAGACAATCTGTCCTTGAAGATCCCCACTGCTATGTCTCTGTTCTAACTTCCAGTCACTAGTCCTGCAGCTTTTGCTTGCCTCAGTCTTCTGCTCTCTAGTGTGGTGCCTTTACCTCTGTTCCTGAGCCTGGCAAGAAGTTCTTGACTGTAATTGTTCGGCCCAAAGCTGGGAAAGGTGCCTCCATGACACTCCTCATGAGAGGCTGCACCAAGGCAGGGGAAATGCCCCGTCTCTTCTCAACTTCATCCAAGATCTGAAATAAGAGCACAAAGGCACAAAAACATGTAAATCATGAGGAGGGAAGTAACACCAGGAATAAAGCATCTACATTCTGCCCTTAACCCAGCATTGGCATGGAACCTTGAATCATAAGGACAAAGGTGCAACTGAAGAGCCTTCATTTCCTTCAGCAACAAAGACCCATCTCCAGCTTGGTCAATGGATAGCTTACAATTTGCGAACTCCCCATCACCCTCAGAGTCAGGAGTCCACCTTTTGATCTCTCAGTGCTTGTGCTCTAGTAGTTCTGCTGAAGGAACAAGGCAACAACTGACAATCTAGTTTTCCTGTTAAAAGGAAATTAGCACACCACTGCCTTGCCAACACTGTTTCAGGCCCTTTTCTTCATTCATTGGCTTCCCTGATCCCCAACCTTGTAGTGTTGGGTTCACTTTGAAGTCCCTTTTGGCCTCAATACAGCACGTACTCATCCTCTTGCCCCCCTCACCTTAGAGAAGAGATTGAAGCATCCAAGGCGACTCACAATGCAGTAAACTTCTGGGAGACGCTTCCCTTTTCCACTGGGCTTTCAAGACAAACACATAGAGACACACAAAGAAAACGAACAAGGAAACATCAGAGTTGTAACTACTGCAGAGATGGTGACCAGTGTCCTAGTTCTGCAGCTCACTGCCTGGCTCAAAAACTGGCAGATATCTGACAGCATGCTGCTGATGAGAGCACCTTAATTCTGGATCAAATCCTGATGCACTAGTAACAGTGGGGAGAAATGGGCACATCCACAGTATGATCCTGACTTTCCTAAGTGAAATGACTGAGGCAAGGTTGCTCCTCTATGGAGGCAACTCAGCCTACAGAACCCAGACAGGTTTAGGAAACTGTCTAGCAGCTATGTGAACCTAAGGTTCACAAAACCCTACCTTCAGCTTAGTGCTTGGTCATAACATTGATCACTGGTGTAGTGAGAAGGTAAAAGAGCTATGCCTGGAGCGGAGGAAGAACTCCAAGACAGACTTTGGCACTGAGCAGGGCAGAAGACAGCAAAGCTGCTCTGCTGCTGCTCCTTCTTTCCACAGTGAAAGAGCAGAAGCTTTCTACTTTCCAGAACTTGTGCCAGTAACACCAACCCCACAGAAGGCTGCATCTCTCTAGGAAAAAAACCCAAACCCACAGATAATTACCAGCAGCCTCCTACAGTATCCAAATCGCCGGCTTCCATCTTCTCCCGTCAGTACAAATGAGAATGTCTCACTGCAGAAAGAGAAACCAGAATGACAAGATACCCTTACCCACATCAAAAGGCTCTGACTTACAAACCCAATGACCCCACAATCCTTTTGCACTTCCAATACAACCTACTCAGGGGTCTGCCAAATTTTCTACCTTAACAGTTCTCACATTTTCTTAACTTGATATGTAATTCTGTTTCTCATGAATCAGGATACAAAGTGCAGTACTTACCTGGCAAACTGGTGGATGGGGGCCCAGTCCTTTGCATCAGGGAAGCAAAACTGGGGAATAGCTTTCAACTGATCTTCTGCCTCACGCATGAATTTGAATGAGCGCTCAAGCTAGCAGAACAGAGAGAAGGAATGTTTCCAATTAGTCATGTGGGGATTGAATGACTTCAAATATTTTTCCTGTGACAAATGAAGAGGTGATGACAGAGGCTAAGCTTCTGCCTGGAAGATATTAAAATTTCTGTGATTCTGGCTCACCTAACCTTTAGGTATCTTAAAATAACTCTCAATTCCCCCAGGTCCCGCATCTGCAGCACCTGTCCCTGCTATACAGTGTCTCGAATCTGGGACACATCTTCCAGCAAGAGACGAGAGAGCTGAAGTCTGAGGAGAGCTCTGGTTACATCCCATTTGCAAACACACTGTCACATTGGCTCTATGTTTCTCCTATTCCTCATTCCCCATGTTAAGCTACACTACTGGTGAAAGCTGTGCCTTCCCTTTAAGAACGTCTGTTCCCAAACATCGTTTTTCTTTAAAAAGAAAAGAGGGAGAAAGGGAATAGCTATATAGAAGTCATAGCAAAGGGCAGCAAAAGATCTAGATCAGCTCTTCTTTCAACAGTGAGGAATACCAGGTCAATTTTGGGGGGTGACTGCAGACCCTCTATCTTCAGTCTCACTGAACACCGGCACAGCAGGGGGGTTACTGATATGTGGCCAACAGATCAGCTGTGGCTTCTCCATCTGTGCAAGCACCCCATGCAATCTGAGACAAGACAACCAGACCTTTCTGACAGGCACCACACCTTCAATGGGAACTGCTGGGTAACCTCAGGGATGTAGGCAGCCCCAGCCTGCTTCTTGTGCAGCGACACTACAACAAAGTACTCAAACAGCTGCCTCTCTTGATATTCGATCAAATCCCGTTCCAAGGTTTGGTACCGTGGGGTTTGCTTCAGGCGAGATTTCACGTGCACCAGGCGCTGGCTGTGAGCTACGAAGAAAAAGATGAGCTATTGTGACTGTCTCTTTGCACAGAGCACCAGCAGCATTTAACTTTGTTGTGACTAGGAGGCGGGAACCATTTGGAAGCTGCATTGTAAATACTGACAGAGATGGGATGTAGTCTTGTGCCATCACCCTGAAGAGCTCTGGCAGCAGCAGGACTTCATGGACTGCTTTTACAGCTGAAGACAACCCAAACTGAGACCCATACGGGATATGGTGTAACAGATAATGCCTGGGCATTGATACTATCATTCATTTATCTATCTTTTAAAGCCAGCACAGTTAGGTGATGGATCACCTTTGTTCAGAGGAGGCTGTGGGTAGCAATCCCTGCAGTTTTACAAGACCAGTCCCTGGGTCAGACTAGGGCTCCACTGGCTGAGTAATGCTGGAAACTCCAAGCTGCAGTATGGCAGGCTGGGCTGTAGGCCAACCACAACAGAAAACGTGAAAAGAGGTGCAAATGAAAAAGTCTGGACTTAGGCACAGTCCTTCCTGTGCCTAAAACTAATCTCCGAGGACTATGTTTCTACAAGTTCACCCAAGACAATGGGAAAAGAAGAAAAACTGCCAAGTAAGCTGTAACTGCAACACATGAGCTGCAGGATGATAAACATTCCAGCATGGAAAGTAATGAAAAGCTGCCTGCTGAGGAAAGACCAAATGAAATTCCCTAAGACCAACCCCCCTGCTTTGTTCAACAGTCGCATCCCAAATTAAAACTCCATGTCATCCCCCTTACCCCTAATACAAAAGAAAGGCTGGCTTAACTGCAAGCAGAGGCTACAACACATTCTCACAACTGTGTTTTTGAGAACGTGGGTGGCAATACAATGTTTTGACAAAAACACCAACCACAGGGATACTGCAGGAAGCCCAAATACTAAGATGTCTGCTCGGGAAACAGGGCTTCCTGAAAGATGGTATATACATTTGGACAAACAATTTTGACCTTTTATCTGACAAAGTTGTGCCACTCATGGGCTATTCTAGGTAAAGTAGTTTAAAGCATCTTGAGGTGTTTCTTAAATCAGAGAGCTTAACAATCCCTGGACAGTTAAAGCCCTGCAAAGACGGCTTGGACTCCTTTCTCTTGTTGCCTATTTTGCTATTTGCTGTACAGCTGTAACTCTTCAAAAGCTTTCCGAAGTTTCTGTTTTTCTGGGGACATCAAAAGGAGCAGTGTCACAGCAATGCTGAGTGGAAAAAAAAAAAGCCTCTGAAAAGTTCATTCAGGCTCTGCATTATGTTTTGTGCAACCTACTAGAGATACCAGGATTGTAGTGCTGACATCATGGCAGAGTCTGAATATTTCTCCCTCTCAAGGGTCAGCACTTTTGGCTCTGACATGCAGCCTGATGATTGCTGTCTGATGCTTTACTGTGTCTCAGATGATGTACAGTGTCTTGCCATGCAGAGGTAACTGGCTGGTGTATTTGGTCTGTTAAGTAAAATAAACAAAATCAAAAGCCCTGGCTAGAAGAGACTTGCTACATGATCTCACCTTCCTATTTAAGGATAGGAGAGTCAACAGTTCAACAAGGCATAAAGCAAAACACAGGTGTAGCTAGAGCAAAGAGCAAGTGCCAGAGATCCTGATCACAGTTACGTAGACTTGCACAGTCACACAGATCCAGATATGGATCTGGATATTTTTCAGAGTCCACTGCTGCTGAATTTGAGGTGACTTCGTACAATTTCCATCATCCCTTCTATAGGCAGTTTCTAGCTGCAGTTATACAGATGTTACAGAGAAACACAGGATGCACATGATTCACTGACAACAGACAAGAGTGTGAGTCTTCCTGGCCACACCTACACTGTCTTTCTCAGCCACATCTGAACATATATTTCACAACATCGTGTTTTAAGACACTCGTGGATGTAATTTCTGCGCAATCTGAGTGCAAATCCTCTCTGCCTGCTTCCAAGCTAGCCTGAGAACCTGTCAAAAAGTAGACGGTGGTGGCAGTTTTCACCATGATCTTGCCAAGACAGCAGTACAGATCAAAGATTTCCCAATGCAGAGGGGAACAAAAGCACCCAGCAGTTCTTGCGTGGGAAACTGCTCACAGATGGGAACTCAGTTTGAGGTTTCAGTTCTAAAAACCCAAAAGAGTGTAAGAACAGGCACTCCTAAGCATAACACGTTGTGGTTGACAGGGAGCCCAATTGATGTTTGTGTGTCTTTTCAGCTTGCGATCTGACTGGTGTGCTTACCTGGGTCAGGTGAGCACGCCAGTCAGGAAACTTCAGCATCTGAAGGAGTTTCCATCTTGTGTTCTAACTCTGCCAGGACTGTGAATTTACTGCGTAAATTCCCCCAAAACTGTAATGCCAGCAGCCTGTCACAGGGCTAACTACCAGTAGAAAAAGGTTCTTCAGGTGAAGAAAATGAAGAAAATGAAAAAATACTTCAGGAGAGTATTATATACATCAGCATACCATATAGCTCTACTGGGGTGAAGCAAGCCGTGCAGTGCTTTATCTCAACTCAGCCAATGCAGAAGAGTTTCATTAGCAGCAACTCATACAATGCAGTTCCATTTTCCTAGCCAGCCAGTCTGGCCAGTGGGTTTTCTCCCTTAGCAATGGCATAATGGATTTTCTGCACACCCTTTCCTGTGCAATATGCTTCTGTCAGCCTGGTCACCCATTTGTGACTGCGTACTTAGAAAGCTCGCTGTATCTCCATCATGTCCAAGCCCTCTCCTAGGAAAGGCAGTGCAAAGAGCTTTGACAGGAATTGGAACAGGTGTTTGGTTTAGGCTCCTATAGTCATTTGCCCACGGATTTTCTTCTGCAGCACTGAGATCTTTGTTTTCTCACTGTGTGCAGAGTGGAAAAAGCTCCCTTCTCTAAAGGCACAGCAGAGGAGAGATCTTGACCTCGGATCTCAGAGCAGAGTTTACAAGAAGCTCTTTGCTCTCTTCAGACACTTATCTTACCTTTCAGCTTCTCTTCAGTATCACTGTCCGATTCACTGTTTTCATCTGTAACTAGGAAAAAAGAAAGGGGAAGGTGAAGTAAGTAAAGCCCATTTATAACCATGCACTTCTTATCACTGGCATGAGAAAGCCAGGCCTGACAACTTCAGGACAGTGCCTCGCAGGCCCAAGGGCCTTGCTCTTCTCAAGGACAGCAGACGTTTAGCTCACCAACCTTGGTATCCTCCCATTCACTCAAGGAATAACAAAAAAAACCCAAACCCAAAACCCAACAAAATCAATTCTGTACAGCCAAAACAGCTCCATTAAGACTGAAATGCTGGAGCAGTATTTTATCTAAGTTTCTATAAGCATGACACCAAGGCAAAATGCTGACTAACATGCAGTTTGCAGGATAAAACCAAGTAAGTGAACAAACAAAAAAACCCAAACAAACAAACAAAAAAAAAACCAACCCAAAAAACAAAACAAATCCCAACTGCCAGACTGAATGAGACTCAGTCCAACAGCCTGGTTTTGTTAATGATGCTTTACATGCATCAGGAAGGGGCATAAAAAATGATGTAGAGACAAATCTGGGATACTTCCCCAATGGTTCATATAAACACACTCATCCACCCCATGGGTGTATATTCTATATAAAATGGAATAAACAGTAACGAGTAACTGTGGGAGACAGATAGAGCTGGTGGTCACCTATTGCTGGAAATTAGTTTTTTTTGGGAAAAAGATGCAATTTTAAGATTTATGGAGATGAGATGGTTAAAAGTAACTGCTCTGAAGTACCTGAACACTTCTGGCCAGCTGTTAACAGTGAGAGTGGAGATGGTCCTACAGTCAAATCTAGAAACCCTGATTCCTAACTGAGGCAATTTGTTTACTGGGATGCTGAAAGAGTCAGGGCTGTTTCAGAATTGACTGTCTTCCATTGGACAGTTCACTTAAGTGACACATTCCCGCAAAATATTTTGATCTCAACAAATCAGACTCTCTGGACAGAACATTCCTCTATAAAGCTTCCAGCCTTTCCAGAAATAAACATCAAAAAGGGGGGACATTTTTGGTGTGACCTATAAGGTTATCATACAAAGCCATGGAATGAAAATGAGGCAAGAAAACGAAAAAAAAAGTTCCATTTTAATGAAAGTCTTTTGGACACAGGAACAGACTTTATCTTCCCAAAAGAAAGGGTGGAAGTCCCAACTCATTCTCACCCTGGACTGGAAGAAGTGCTAGAAAATGTCACATAAATCACCAAGCCAGCCTAAACTTGAACGCCAAGTCCTCAAAAAGCCTTACATGTATGATGATTCAAAGTTGCTTTACCTTTCCCTGAATTGCTCTCTGTAGACTGCGAAAGTCTCTTGACACGTTTCTTTCCCCTCCGTGCCTCATAAATGGCATTGATTTTCAACACAAGCTGCTCAGCAAACACACAAACAAACAAATGTTATTTTCCTCCCCAGCCAAGAAAGTAAGTTAGAATTTCATGCAAAGTGCTCTGTTTCCCAACCCTGGCTATACTGAAACTCTTCACTTGATGGCTCAGAACTGACAAGTGCCACCATTTACCTCGCCCAGCAACCTTCACCTGTGCTGCCAACAGCCAAGCTCGCTCTGGTACAGAAGTGGTACAGTCACGTACATATTGCTCCATGGCAGGAGCTCAAGGCAACAAGCCCCGATGAAAGGCCAGGCCTTAAGGCACTTCCACAATGTGTGGCTTTATGTGCTTGACCATGCCCACCTGGGTCTGTCCATACTGCGGTCCATGCTCCAGGGAGCACCAGAGAGTCCTCTGAGAAACTGTCCTGGTCTGCAGGTTTGAAAGCAGAAAACTGGCTGGAGGACAGCAACAAACCTGAATGTCTTTCTGCCTTTAACATCTGCTGTGGGATGCCTGGCAAAGTCTTCATGGCAAGGATGGGGGAAACACATCATACAAGGAATGCAAAAGAGATTGATATGGGCAGGAGCCAATCAGATGCTGATGTACTTTACTAGTGGTTTGCTTTGCACATCCTTGAATTGCTGACCTCCCAGCTGGGCAGAAGAGGGGACATTTCAGTGTTGGGCATAGCTGGGATCAGTGGCCGATTCATTGCCTTTAGTCTCCCTATTCATCCCTAAAGGTGAATGGGGTTGCAGAAGGACTAGGCTTCCCCAAGCATCCTTGAGCAGAACTGCCTCCTTGTCAAGGTACCAGGCAGGAGCAGTAGGACATGACCACAGCATTCAGATTTATTCCAGCAAGTCTGGGATCCCCCCACACATGTCCTGAGAGCTCCAGGTAAGACAGGCTCACCACACACTTGGTCAGGGAACTCTGAATCCAAATACTTAAATGAGAGGTAGGATGCTCAGGTGTGGAAGCGCAGCCTTTGCTCAGCTCAAGTCTCAGGTTGGTCTTGCCACTGACGCAGTAAATCTCAGCTCTGAGCTTGCTCTGCAAGAGTGCTCAGGGGCACTGGGTGGTAAATATATACTTGTAATCTTCCCTTCGGCTGACATAAGGCTATGTGTGAACACAATGATGCAGCTCAAGCACATGCACAGAAGTGTAGCCACACTGAGAAAGAAGACCCTAGAAATTTGTAGTCTTTGCCTCATTCCTGGAGAGCCAAGGTATACAGAGGGGGCGTTCAAAAATCACATATGTAAACATGAACACAGATCTAGCAACCAGGAAACAAAGAAGACACACAAACACATCCCTTTTTCCCCAAATGAAAACTGTGGGTTCAGAAAAAAAACCACCACAGACAGCCCCTGGTAGACTGCTTGTCTTGCAAAGATTGGGATAAGCGACTGTGTTTTTCTAACTGTGTTTTTGAAACATTCAATAGATAGACTGCTGCCAAACCTCATTTGGGCTGAATACACTTCCTGCTAGATCTGAATGAAAATAAAATTGAAATGGAGTCATACTGTATCCAAGTATGAAGTAGGAAATGTTGCTTCAGAAAATGCTCATGACTACAGACAACTCCTTTTGACACTCAGATGTCAGCATTTTCACTGTTCACCTAAAAATCACACCCGACTTTGAATTAAGAAACAGGCACAGTATGAATTTAATCTGTCAAAGAACAGATTGACAGGAAGGCACACCAACACAACAAACAGACAATTTCTGACTGTCCTATGCATCAAGCAAAGAAGAAAATATGATGGGATAAGCTTTTTCAAAAGTATTAATAGCTTTTTTCCCCTCTGACAAACTTCAACTTTTAACCAAAAATTAAAATGCTCTGCTGTTTCTTATTATTTTATCTCTCTTGACAATCATTATGTCTCTAGAAAAACAACTTATTCAAAACTTGCAGAGGTGTTTGTGAACCTAATCCTTCAAGCAGAAAAGGGGCTAAACTCAAGTCAAGCTACCTGCCAGGACAACAGCTACATTGCAGGGATGGCACCCTGGAAACTAAAGAAAACATTTCCTCATACTCACCTTCCTGCCTGGAAGAAGACAAGCAAAGTAGATAAAGCCCTATATTTACCTTGGGAATCTTTCTTCTCCTCTTGCCATTCTGAGGGTCTCCCAAGGAGAAAAAGGTGTCATCTGGACTGCTGGGGGTTGAAGGAGGGCTGATTTTGGATGGTGACCCAGTCCCATCACGGCTCAGTTTTCGTATGTCTGGCAGTTTGAAACTCCTCCGCTCTGAGTTTTGGCGGAAAAAAATGGGCTTGGAAAGCAACTGGAAATGGAGGAAAAGGAATGAGTGAACACAGCACCTTATGTAACTTTGTGTCACTGCTTACACCGTCATGGTGGTAAATCCAGTGGGGCAGCCGTGGCACTCAGCTGGCAAAACAGCCCAAATTCTGAGAATGCCCCCAGACTCCTGCACTCACAAGGCACTCACCCAGCTGCTGGGCTAGACCAAGACTCTCTTAACCAGCAATTTAACTATCCCAAATTTATTCCAGACCAGAATGCAGTCTCAGGGGTCCTCCAAGAAGCCTTGCTCCAGTGTGAAAAGAAATCTCCCTGGACTTGTGTAACTTAGAGGCTGTGACTGTAAACAGGACAAGACTAACCAACCCGTCAACCACAAGCATTTGGGATAAGGAGCAGCTAGTGAGGAGCAATAGAGGAACAGTGAGACCAAACAAACAGCACTGTCAGCATGGCTTTGACAGTAGCCAGAATTAAATATTTTGGAAGAGGGCACAAGAAATGCCATGACATACAACTACAAATACTGGTTTCCTTCTAAGCACATTACCAAGTTCAATGGGAGCACAACTGCAAATATTTAACTACCAAAGCAAAGTCCTTAAAGTCCTGACTGAAAACAGCATCAGGAAAGCAGAAAGCTCAGCTCCAGGTAAAGAAAGGCACGGCAAACCACTTCTCACCAGAAAGATGCTCAAAAAGAACTCATTTTGTCTTCTACAGAATTTCCCAGCAGTTATGACAAAGGCAAGTAGCACCTTTGGTCTCTGCTCCCAGAAGATCTCTCACCATGGCACTAAGTGGTGTGGGGAGATACCCAAGCTAATTCTGAACAAGCTACAGCAACACCACAGCTGAGGCAGCACAGTGGTCTGCCTCCATCAACATACACACTCACTGCAGTTATCATCTTTCAGGTTAGCTCAGGTGTCTCTGGATGGTTTTTATAGACTCACAGAATTGTAGGGGTTGGAAGGGACCCCCAGAGATCACTGATTCCACCCCCCTGCCAAAGCAGGTTCCCTACAGCAGGTCACACAGGTAGGCATCCAGATGGGTCCTGAATGTCTCCAGAGAAGGAGACTCCACAACACCCCTGAGCAGCCTGTTCCAGTGCTCCATCACCCTCACCCTCATTTGGCAGAAGACGCTCAACTCACAAAAACGCTTACCAGCCACAAAAGCATTACATGTGGTGTCTAGCCTGGGAGCAGCTTTAGCACTGAAGAATCTCATCCTGCACTAGTGTTACAAGCTACTACTGAAAGTCTGTCCAGACCCATTCCCTCAGTCTCTAGCTTGGGCAGGCTCTCCAGTGTGATTCCCACTGCAATTCCAAACCTGTCAGCTGCCGCATTTCTTTTCTGACTGATGCAGATCGCAGCTTCCAGATGCCAAAGCACCATAGTGTAACATCATTGCTCCTGTTCAGCTCTTTACTAAGGGTCTCCTGCTGGGAACAGTCTCTGTGGTGAAAGGCACTGCTGTGTAACAAGCCCCCTTTTGACAACACAGGTGGGAAATGAGGGCACGCTGGTGACTGCAAAGCTCTCTGCAGACCCTCACTGCTCTAGACCTGACTAGCAACAAGGAGAATGGACTGAGAACCCTAGAACAATTCTAATTGTCGAATTATCCAAAGAAACCTCAGTTACTGATCAAGTTGGCTGAAAAAGAACAACATGGCAAGAAATGTAACACATCAAACTTCTGAAAATGTTTGGTAACGGCTCAAATAGTTGTTGCAACTTAGAGAGCACGGGAAAAGCCTTTGGTTAAAAAAAAACATGCGTAGATCTGCACTATCCACTCTGAACCCAGCTGCTGCCAAGCTGACTTCTGCTGTCACATTGTCTCTGCTGTTCCAGGCTTGGACTATCTGAACAGACAACAGGAACCAACCAGAACAGCTTGGAAGGCTGACATCAACGCTCGTCTTGGTATGTCCCAAGCTCTGAGTAAGAGGTGCAGACCAGCATTTTACTTCTTTTGGTTTAACTATGAAGGAGGAAAATGGCACCAGGCTGTGAGCTGTGCTGATGGTGGGAACACCCTTGTAGTGTCAGCTTCCTAACCAGGGGCTTGGCATTGTGATAGCTACCAGCAACCAGGCTCGTCAAGGAGAGAGCAAGTCTGTGATTACCCAAGAACTTAAACGCTCTCTTTGAGGAGAGGAAGATCTTTCTTGCACTATGATAGCAAAAGGTCTTCCCCAGGGGAAGGTAGCCCTGGATTAAAAAAAGTGACAGCCAACAGTTTGTATAAGGGAATGCTGCCTTTTTTACTCTGCTAAAAGGCAATAAATCCCTTCTTATCACACCATGCTCTGTAGTGGAAGACAAAGGGAAAAACCCTGATATGATGAAAGTCATTGACAAAACTCTGTTTTTTTCCACCCAGCACCTGGATTTTATGCAAAAACCTTCAGGAGCAGGATAGGTGGCCACTTGAATCAAAGTACCTTAGTGGGAGTCCCGGGTACAGAAGAGGTGGGGGATGCTGGGAAGGTGAGGACACATTTTTTCCCCAAACAGCGGCTGTTGGTCTCAATGTCTTCATAAGGGTTTTCCTTTGATGGTGGATCTACAGCAAGAAACCACGAGCAAGAGATTGTAAGTGCAGAAGATCCTTGAGGTTGACAATAAAAATCTGTTTGGGGATCTGCTGGTCTTCTCCCACCTCCCACATCAGACATAAAGACCTGTTCTCAAGCATTCCTGCAATTGCTTCATTCTCTCCATAGCCCTGCAAGTCCAGCTGCTTGCTGGACAGTGTCCAAACCCTGACACTGACATATGCAGCCATAGGAACGTACCACAGATACTACAGATGGAAAAGACCCAGCAAGTCCTCAAGTTCATTTCCCTGTCTTCAGAGGAACTGTGGAGGTTCTCATGTACATAATTGTATTTCCTTCTTTCCAGTCTTCTGCACAGAATTGTCTCCAAGTGAAACAAGGCTAGCAGAAGGGTCCACTCTCCTCCTTTTAAACCCCATGCTCAGAGGGCCCTCTGGTCATCATTTAATTTGGGCTGAAGCAATCCACTGCTCTTGGGCTGACTCTGCAGAGATGTAATCCACTCTCTGGAGATGGATGTCTGTCACACAACACAGGTTTTCAAACACATCTACCAATCATGGACACCACAATTTCACATCCCCCGCTTTGGAAAGAGGGAAGGATTCACCTCACCTAACCTAGGCCATCCAACGTCCAAATGGTGTCTCCCTGGAGGGTGGGGAGGATGAAAGCAAAGGGCCACCTCTAAAATAACATTTAGCTCACTCTAACCTAGGATGCCCTCAAAAACACAAGGCTTGAATGACCACACAGAGGCGTCCCTTTGTTTCCACTGCTTCTAGAGACAAGGCACAGAACTAGTCTGAGTTTTAAACACCCCAAATTACATATAATGAACTTCTTACATCCCACTCTTGAGCAGTGCTGGGAACATAAATGCAATTGTGTTCAAAAAGAACACACAATTCTGAGAAAGCAGGTTGGAACATCTCTATCAGAGCACCTTAGTACTGAAAATATACTTCAGCTGTCATGTAACTGGGTAGATTAGAGAAAAAAAGAACAGGTTGGGTTCCATTACCTACCCTGTCCTCAAACTTCCTAACAGCATGTCCAGTTAGCCTCAGCCCAGAAGAAAGAACAGAGACAAACAGAACTTTTTGACAAATAAACATTGTCATCCATCTGCCCAGGACAATCTCCAATAGTCCAGGTAAGCAATGGGGAATGGGTAAAGAGATGGTGTGTGAAAGAAATCTGTGTGACTTGCTGGAAGAGGGAATGTTCTCCCACCAACAGCTGAACCCTCCCTAAATCATGCATGTGAACACAGGATGTATGTGTGGGTTTGCATGCCCTGATGGACACACATGATTATCTGTGGGTCAGTGCTACTCTCCTGTGTCTGAAGTCTTTGTTGCTTGTCCTTCCATTGGTGCGGTTTTCATGTTTACATTTTGTAGACTCTACTAGCCTGCAGTCTTGTGAAAAACAAAACTAGGGGATTTTTTGAGTTATTCCTGTCCACCCCTTCTCCTAAGCTTCCATGGTAACACCACCAGGACTGCAGGAACCAATTAAATATCACTGACTCCAGGCAATGCCTGAACATGCAACAAGAAAACAAAAAACCAAACACGTCTCATTAGCTGACAATTGCCCATAACTTTGTTTTCTTTTAATCTTTGCAACTAAAAGCTGGAGGGGAGAGGAATTTCAGAGGAGGACACTGCAAGCTTGGGACACTGGTGTGTGCTTGTGTTTGAATGGAAGGATTTGCCTATACAGCCACTCTGTAATGCTATCCATGTTATTCCAGCTGACGAGGTGACCCTTACCCAGTGGTTTCTGAGACCTCCCATCATGCCCCAACACAAAAAAAACCCAAAAACCAGCAGCTGCTCTGGCACTCCCTGTTCCTCTGGCCCCCCAAGAGAAGACAAAGGCTAACACAGGGCACCTAGCTCGAAACACGAGGTCAAAAGCTTCAAAATATCAAAACGGGTGGACTGGCATCACCCTGTTCACTATCAGTCCCAAAGGAACGTAATTACTTTGAGAAATCGTTTTGACCAACTATGATCAGATTTTATTCATCAAATGATCATCAAAATAATAATCCCCTGCCTGCTCCTGAGAAAGTGCAGCTCCTCCCACACTGAACACCACAGACCACCTCTGCAGGATTACAGCTGCATGGGGGGAGATAATGCAGCTATTCTCCTCCTATTTTGCTAAAGTGCCAGGAGCTTTACACAACACCAGCCTGCAGCTACTAAAACTTCCTAATGCTTTTTCAAGAGGGCTGAGTCTATTCCATGTTCCATAAAAGGCCACTTAACCCACAGTATGAAAAACTACAGTATAAATTGAGAGCCTTACAGGAAATAATCTTTAAAATATCACTGATCTGCCACTGAATTTAGAGGAATAAATGAAACTCAATTTCAAAGGTTGATTGGCCTATTTTTTAATTTCAGTGGTACCTGGAGCCATTTCTGAGCCATGAAGCTGACTTTTCACACGCCGCATTACCTCAGTGGTGACAAGCTCACCACAATGGACAGACCAGAGCTGTGAGAATTAGTCCACAGGACAAAAGGAAGACAGGGGAGAGATGCCAGCAAAAAAATAAAAACTGGTTCCCACATTCCTCAGGTTCATCTTTGAAGTTGCAGAGTTTTGAAATATTCCATCCATTATTCTAATTACTTGCCAATAATCTCTGTAAAACGTGTCTTGGTTTGCATTTGGATAATAAAGATACTTCTGGAGCACCTCCAGCGAGGTGCTCTGCTGACCACAAGTCTCAGTTAACTCAGTGTTAGCAGTCAAACCCTTCCCCTTGTCCAGAACTCCTACCCAGGATGTCTTCATAGACGTTCTCCTCAGATAAAGTGCGTGTGAGGGCCAGCTTGGTCTGCGCGTACCAATCCACCCGGCCGTTCTCCGACGATGACTGCAGCAAGTCTTCAAACTCATATGACTTCCTGCACCATTGATGGGAAGGGAGAAACAATGGAGAAGAGACTGATAGAGTTAACCAAGATTTATAAACAAATTACAGCTAATTCACTTCTCCAACATGCCTCACAGCTAGCAGAATGAATTCCTGAGAACATTTCACAGCCTCATCCCATATAAAGCATGAGAAAGTAACACTGAAACTGGTTATTTTTATCAGCCATACAAATAAAGGCATGTCAGATTTCAGGGATGTCATAGATAATCTGGGTTGTCATGGCAATAGCACGCTGTGAAGATGTAAGTGCTAAGAGACACATCCTGCAACAGGACACAAGAACATGGGAGCTCCCACTTACAGCACAGATCCCACCCTTGCAGGAACAGAGGAGCCCCAAAATGATCCCTCTCTGAGCAGCACAGGAAAGCGATACTCGCATGCAGGATGGCAGAAAGGGTAACAACAGTTAAGTGCCCTACACCAGCAAACCTGGAAAGCTCAGATTTCCTTCCTGCACCCAAGCCAGGAATTTCAGGTGACAAGTTTATGCAGAGGGTGTTACAAACTGCTGTGTATCTCACACTCCTTCCCCAAAAACATGTGACAGTTAAGTGGGAAGGGAGAAAAGATAAGAAAGCACTTTAGAAGAATATATACACATCAGGTTCAATTGGAGGAATGGGTTTACTATGAAGTGTGAAAATGCTGTGGTAGAGTTCAGAGATTATCACTGCAGATCCAGTTCCACAGTAGCTGCAGTGATTTTGTAATTAAATATTCTTTCTGCTAACACAAAAAAACCCAACCAACAAACCAACCAGATCCCTCTATCTTGGCCTAGAAGATTCAGCCACACAACAGTGTGACCTTAAAGCCCAAATCTTCCATGACTTAGCCCTTTGCAGTTACCCTGTGAAGTTCTGCTTAGTCATCTGTCCGATGACTAAGTGGCTATGGCTAACAAGGTTCTTGGGAGATTACAAGTGACCAGGGAAGATCCAACTCTCCCAGAGAGGTATGGGACGGCAGGACTCTACCATCAAGACCAACACCTTTGTGAAAAACAGCCCGAATACCTGTGGTCAGCGTTGTTCTTGTGCTTCCCACTCCAGAGCCTCCTGCTGACAGCTGACGGGGGAGGTGAGGAGGGAAGAGGAGGAGGAGGAATGGATGGCAGAGGGGGTAAGTTTCTTTTATTCCTAGCTGCTGGCACCCAGTCCTCTTCCCCCTCGTGTTTGAAAGTCCGACGGGGTTTTGGCAGTGGGTTGATGAAGGGTTTCTTCTCTGGCACCCCTGGCTCCGTGTACACGTTCTCCACTGTGCAGTCCTTAGATTTCACATGAGAAGTTCTTACTTCTTCTAGAGTCCCAAAAATTGGCTCACTGATTTCAGAATCCAAGCCAAAAAGTCTTTTGTTGAGCTCAGCCCCACATATGCTCTCATGACCGTCAGAAGTTGTGTGTCCTTGTGCTGCCTTCTCCTGCAAGCACTGTGGGGAGTAGTAAGTACCAGGCAACTGTGGCTGCACCTCTGCTGAGCCGTCTTTCAAAGCCTTCTCTAGTTTCTTGACCTGACTAAGCACTGAAAGATTCTCCTTCTGGACCTCCCACTTCCCACCCTTCGCCTCCCTGCATTTCCCAAGGCTGGACTCCACTTCCTCATCCCTCTGCATTTCCCCCTTTCCCTCTGCTGCCTGCCCCGTGCCTTTCGGAGTTCCTGCTTTCCGCTCATTCTCCTTGCCTGCCCCTTTGCACTCCAATTCCCAGTTCATATGTCTCTTGGTCTCCACTTTCCGAGCCATCAGTGCTTCCCCACTTGTCTTCTCGGTTACACAGGGCATCTTGTGCTCCTCTTTGAGTCCCTGCTCCTCCTCTCTGCGAGAAGCAGACTGTGTTTCCTTTTTCCCTTCCCATTCTGAAATTTTGTCCTTGATGCTGAAGGATTTATTCCTCAAGCCAATTTTTCCAGGTGACCGGATATTCTGAGTGCCTCCTATCTGTCTCCTGATGATTTTACTGTTTTCTTTAACATTCAGATCCACGGATGGGTCACTGATGATCATTTTAGGACTAAGCATGTTCTGCTGAAAGCAGTCTAGCATCAAGTTCTCCAAGGCTCCCAGTGGGTTCTTCACCACAGAAGAAACTGGTTCAGCTTCAGCTGTTAAGCCCGGGGTGTCACTCAAAAATCCACGCAAAGGACTTTCAAACTCCTTCACAGCTGCTGTACTGATTTTATCTGCAAGCTTGACCCTACACACCAAAAAAAAAAAAAAAAGAAGAAATGTTCATCACAATTGATGACCCTTGGTTTAGTCCATCAGCTCCACAAGCTCTACTCATAAAGCTGATAACAGCACAGGATGCTTGAACCAAGCACTTGAGAGATGGGCTCAGGGGGAAGGATGCTCAGGGAACTGTCCTTATAGCCAAAACACAATGGTCTCTTGTTCTGACTGAGAGATTGAAATGAAGTCTTTCTCTGTGGTGAAGTAGATGGCAGGTTATTTTTTGTACATCAGACATGCTGATACCAATGAGAGGTTCACCGGCATTTTTGTGCATGTGTACAGAAGTGTGGTTTTGGACACTGGGAGGGCATTAAGCAGTTCCACTGCAAATAAATGCAAAATGGACCATTTGCAGACAATAGAAAAAGTGCTAAATAGAGGAGAAAAATATGATATAGTCTTATAGCATTCCTCTAGTGCCTGATCAGGGGATCTCTCTTGGTCCATCCAAATGTTCCCCAAATGCATATTAATGCACAAAGACTGCACGTTTATTATTACATTTGTGTGGTCCCACCACCCCAGGCACACATGGGCTTCCATGCACCCAGGCGCACTCCTCCCTCAGCCTACAGTAGGTGAGGTAGCACCCAGACACCAAACTCAACATTCTCAGAGCAAAGGATTAAATGTCTTCACTGCTCGAGTCCAAACTGCACCAAAAATCCTTAATATAGAATCACAGAATCACTTGGGTTGGAAGAGCCCTTTAAGAGAATCAAGTCCAATCACAGCCTCATCCTGCCTAGTCCACCTCTAGATCATGTCCTTCAGCACATCATCTACAAGCCCTCTAGGGATGTTGATCTTACCACTTCCCTGGGCAGCCTGTTCCGATGTATAACAACTCCTTTAGTAAATATATTTACTTAGTTTCAGGATTTCCAAAGTCCATGACACCACAATATCAATAGTGTGATATTTTATCAATATAGTAAGGTTCCAGCTGAAGAGACAATTATTTCAACACAAAATACTTCTGAGCCAAAGCACTTAGCCATGATTTTTGTGTTTGCCTGGGCTTGGGAAGGAGCACCAAGACAACACAAGGTAATCACTGGAATGAAAAATCCATATCATCAGACCCATTTACCATGATCCCAACACTGAGACTCAGCTCAGGAAATTTCTCTATTAACTCAAATGTATCAAGTATTCCTTCTCCAGAACTTACTGTTCCTCTAGGAGCATCCACGTGGATACCATCCGTGCTGGCAGGACTCAAGCTTTGTCCCGGAGTTAAGCAACACCGGCAGCCATTGCAGACTCAGCTGTAATGTAAACTGAGTCTGGGATGGGTTTCTGAGCAGAAATGGGACCTGAGCCAGACACTATTCTGCCCTAGCCCAAGAGATATTTAATTCCTGGCTGTCTCAGGAACACCATGCTTTGGTTAAGAGCATGGCATTGCAGTGCCACTGGTGGTTGGACTGTGCAGCAGAAAGTCTGGACACTGAGAAAAAACTACAATGGGTGGGGACAGTAGAGCTTGTCTGAAAAGTTCCGAGTGTCCAGCATTCAGGATTTCAGGTGCAGGCCAGGCAAACACTGTCAGGGATTGACAGGACAGCACAGTCTTGCCTTGGGGCAGACCTCTTCTAGCACTGTAAGTCTAAGACATTATCAGTCTGACTGGACACTAAAACGCAGTGTCACAGTCCTGAGATGGGAATGAAACAACCTGAGATGTACAGGGGTGTGTTTTAGCGTGGGGTGGTGTAGAGCAGAGAGAGTTTCTTTCAGTTGGTTTTCCTTCTGCCAGGAATAATAAACACAAGCAAAGCACTCCCCGGCACTGAAATGTGGAGAGCTCTCACCTCTCAACCGAGTTGCAGACACTGCTTTCAGACTTGCTGCTCACGTCGGCCACCTTGCTAGCTGTCATCATGTCAGCACACAGTGGGGCAGCAGCTCACCTGCAGACAGACACAAGGAAGAGGCATTGCTCTGTGCTCAGACTGCTTCTCTCTTCCTTCTCCATACACACACATTTCTCCTTGAAATTGAGGAGAAGAGCAGAAGCAAGACACAACAGACTCTGAGGACAGTCTGTTTCCTCCTCGGAGAAATAAGGAGAGGGGTGACAGCCCAGGGAGGAGTCGACGGGTTTTGAGGGCAAAAATTATCTTTGACTCAGCATCAACTGCTGTACCATGACTTAAACAAGGAGCATGTTCTTTGAAGACTTCTATTATTGCCAAGATCGCTGCAGATTTAGATAATTTTTTTTTTTCATGGAATCACAGAATGACTTGGGTTGGAAGAGACCTTTAAGATCATTGAGTCCAACCACAGCCTGATCCTGCCTAGTCCACCTCTAGATCATGCCCTTCAGCACATCATCAATTCGCCTTTTAAATACCTCCAGGGATGGTGACTCCACCACTTTTTTCCTAACAGAAGACTAAACCAAAAATGATCTGTGTTAAGATCACATGACCAAGGTAATCTTGGTGCATGCAACACTGTCACAATGTCTCCAGCCTGGGACAGAAGACATTTCTGGCTGATGAGTGACTGCATGGCAATCACTGGTTTCCTCCTCTCTGGTGGGCCATGTTAGGCTGCTCCTGATCAGCTTTCAGAGGACTACTGATGGGGGTAAGATAAATCAGTCTCAAAAATGAGTCACTCTGTTTGCTTCACGATTTCTAGCATACATGGAGTGACTGTCTCTCCCTTCAAGTACTCCTGCTACCCACCTAATGCAACAGACCCCATCCACGTTTTTACTGCCTTGCAATACTCTTACCCTTGAAAGAAAAAATAATTATTCTATTTCTCTGCAGCACCATCTCTCCTCACTTCTCAGGGTGGTCTACTCGCTCTGCAGCATTGCAATGACAAGGAGCTCACCATTTCATAGGAAATACTTGGAAAATTGGAAGCCACTGAAATCTGTCCGC
The DNA here is from genome assembly GCA_013399135.1 of Heliornis fulica. Taxonomy (NCBI): domain Eukaryota; kingdom Metazoa; phylum Chordata; class Aves; order Gruiformes; family Heliornithidae; genus Heliornis; species Heliornis fulica. The sequence continues at coordinate 162,562 of VXBZ01002375.1, forward strand.
TCAGCTGGTCTGCCAGACGCTGCCCCGCAATGCCAAGTGTTTGGCAACAGGACCAAGTGCCCTGGGAATTTTAGTAGGTTCTTGTAATTAAAAAATAAAACCCATGACACCAGAAACAGTAAAGAACAAAAGGTTCTCTTGTTTCCACTGTTCAAGTATTGTGGACAGAGAGAGAAAAAAAGGGAAAGAAAAAAAAAATCAACCCGGTTGTGTTTGTTCCCAGTTTTCTCTCCCTCCCTTTATCCCACACTGGCAGCGTTCCTGAGGCAAGGCGTGAACTCTGGGTCAACTCGATGTGTACACACTCGGGGCAGCTCACTGCTAACCATTTAGTGGTCTCTCTTTCCCCAGACAATAAACCTCCTTGGCTTCTCTTCCTCGTTAGTAACTGGAACAAACACCCACTTCAAGGCACAGAGCAGCCTTGCAACACTGTCAAGAAAATTTACCAGCGGAGGAACAAAATCTATTCATCCATCCGTTAACTGTTATGGATGGAAGATAATGAAAAACTAACGATTGCTCCTATCTCTGGCCAAAGAATGACTCACTCAGGCAGACAAAGCGGATTCCTGCAAAGCTGCAACATGGACTGCTCTGCATTTGGCTTGCAACATCCCTTGAGCAAGGGAGGGTCTCTCCACTCATCCCTCACCTAGTGCCACACACAGCAGTCAGTGGCCAGAGCTCCTTGGCATTGTCTTTAGCAGTAAGAAAGGTAACAATGGGAGTTGGTGTACACACAACCCGTGGCTCCACTGCCACACCGTAAGTTCACTTGGGAAGAGCTTCTCTGTCTTGATAAGATCACGCAATTTCCCCATTTCTCACCCTTTTCCAACAGCCTCCTAACAAACACTGCCTTGAAAACAAGCATCTGGGTATGAGCAAACATATGCCTGTGCTCAGCACAGTCACGTACCAGATGTTCCTCCTGTGAGAGGCCAAAAAAGATAACACAGAAGTACACTCATTTCTTCATCTGTCAGACACCATCACCCTCAGTGAGCAGAAGAGAGGCACAAAACTGTTGCCCAGTGCTGCAAATGAGTTTCCTGTGAAAGAAGCACTGCTGCAATCAGCAGATTGGCGTGATGTGGAGCCAAGGCCAGAGGTAGGTCTGCTTCCCCCAGCCCCCATGTGTGGCAGGAGTAACTGAAGCAAAGCACTCACATGCAGCAGATTTAAAGAGCAGACCAGGAGCTTCTGAAGCAGCAACACATGAGATGCTGCAACGTGACAACCAGGTACCTGCCGACACCGACACCCCACCGACAACATATACTGCTCAGGACAGTGAAGTCATCCCTAGGAGACACACAGATTGTTGTGCCTTCACCCTTGAGCAGTGGCGTATACAGGGTGTCCTCAGCATCACCTAGGGGATTAATGTAGGACATAGCTGGTCCCACACAAAATAGTAACTATTTACCAAAACATGCTGCAAGACATGAAGGAAAAAAAGAGTCCCCTACAGAATAAAACAGCAGAAGAAATAATAATGTACCTCCCAATTAGTCCAATTACTGGATAATTTACTTAGAGCCAATCCCAAGCCCAAATGAACTTCAAAGGTGATGGGATTATTTCTTCCATTATTAAGGTCACTAGAACTGACTTGCAAGCCTGATCCACGATCATTCCCAGCATTCGACATGAGGAAGCTGGGACAGCAGTGATATAACATTGCCTCCAGCTGGAAAACAAAAGGTAGATCTTGTCTCCTGAGGCTTGGCTCCACAAAGCACCCTGAGTTAACTGACAGTTAATTGACAGCTCAATGCAAAGGACAATGGGAGGTCCTGTGCCTGGTGCTTCCACACATCTCCACTACGACTGACCACACATGACCCTGAGTGTGTGCTGGTTCAGGCTCTTTGGAGCACCTCTGTGTCCTACTGTAGCTCGATGAGAGTTTTAGACAAAGCAGTTCAGGGAAGGTATCCAACATGCACCTGACCTGGTACAAGGGAGGTGTGTGACTGTGTGGACAAAGAGAGAGGGAAGGCAGGGGAGAGAGTGCATGTGGGGATGGGGAAGGGAGACCTGCCAGAGGCTCAGGAATGTTATGCAAACCGCTTTGCTTTCCTGTCTCAGTGCAACATGACCAGAGGCCTCCAAACTGCCTAGAAGAAACATGCGGGGCTGAGGCTGAGTCCAGTTATCAGCCAACCTGGGAAGGACAAACATACATCAAGCGGGTACTTCTGGACGGACTGCTGCTTTCTCTAAAAATCACACAGGAACTTTCCAGTGGCAATGGGAAGCACAGGCCCGTGGCAACCTGAGCCCAGGGCAACCACTCTTGGCATTATACATCCTGGAGCAGCAAGTCCATAAAAAGGGAGAGAAGATCCCAAGTCCTATATGGAAAGCCTCGCCACTGCAATTTATTCAGTAATCCCTGCTATTGTTTGGGGGAACAAAGCAGTCATCTGATACAGTTTCAAAATTAAACTGAGAAAGGAAGGACAGGGGAGGAGGGGAGGAAAGAGGGAGGGTAGGGAGCTCTCAAACCTGTTGGCCAGACCCTGGGAAGGATGTAAAGTCTCCCAGCAGAAGCCTCTGGTCATATCTCCCACATGCACCCGGGCTCACAATTCCCAGGGCCATGTGATAGGGGCTTCCTGCTACCAAGTGAAGCAAGACCTACCCCGACCTCTCGCTTCCAAACATGAGTTCCTGCCTGCTTTGTGTTCGCAAAGAGGCGTTTGTTTACTGATCTATCATTGGCATGCAGGAAACAGCCTTGAAATGAGCTGTAATCATCTGTCTCCAGCAATAACTGTTTGGCTTTCTTCTAATTTAAGTTTTCCTCCCGACGCCTCTTCCCTAATGCCCTCTTCCCCACTTCCGATGAAAATGCCGGTTGGAGTAAGTACATCTGGTTCAGGGCACTAGATACTACACAATGTTTCTAATGTAACGGGTGAATAAGAGGCATTGACAGTAGGCAACACTCCCACCCCAAAGGACAGAGAGGTCTTCCGTAGGAATAGAAGCTAAACTCCTTCAGGGAGAGGAAGAAACCAGCTTTGTCCACTGCACTTGGTGCAGCTATTGAACAAAAGCCAGAGGAAGACCCAATGCTCTGCCAGTCGCATGCATGGAGTCTTGCCTCCAACAAGGTCAGGCAGTGATGACAGTGAGCCTCCCTGGCCTCCCTGCTCTGCTATTCCATTTGTGGTGAATAAACTGAGTGTATCTCAAAGAGATCTGTGGTTTGGGGATGGGTATTACCACTGCCATGTGCTGGAGGCCATGTCTTAAGATTTTCTTTGCTGTGTTTACTCTCCACCTCGCAGAAAAATTAGATCCAAGTCCATAACTGGATATGAGCCACACTGCTGGTGCACACAAACAGTAAGGCTCACAGCACCAACAGCGACTCACAGCTGGTCAAACTCTCCTCTGAGAAGAGACAGGCTGCATTTAAAGCCCATGCACACTTTTGTCTCCTTGGTGCTCACAGAAATTGTCTCTCTGGTTACTTTCATGAGTAACCCTGAGAACCAGACAAAGCCTGCGAGTAACACTTCTCCATTCCTGTGCTTTGCAGAACAAAGGACGCAACATACAGACAGCAATGAGACAATAATATATAACATACATATTTAAAGAACAGGAAGGATGCCAAGAAGACAAAACACTAACAGGAAAGTCATGAGTAAGGGGAAGCCAACAGTTAAAGCCTTTAAGGGTCACTCCCCCAGCCCTTGCTCTGTTTAGAGCCCATTTCCTTTTTGGGGGAAGAAGCAGGCATGAGGACGGGTGCTCGTGCACGAACACACAGAGGCCGCTGCACAGGCCCCTGGGCACAGTCTCAGCACCAGGCAGTGTCCATGAGCCAGTGTATGAGCACACGGCCTTCCTGAGGTCCTCAGCAGTGTTACCTCAGGGCACAAGCACCCACAGAGCTGGGAGGACACCAGCCAAGCAAGGACACTGCTAGAAGGACCCAGCACCCAAGAGCAGGTTCCCTCAGCGAAACAAGACGTTTGAAGTAGGGAAGTAATGGACTCAAGGTGTCCCACATCAACTCAGTGGCAAGGCAAGGCAAGGCCAGCCTGCCCTGACCTGGCAGCCTCGCACACGAAGGCCTGCCAGCCTTCACACTCCCCTGCAATGGTCCCTAGCCCTTAGCAGTCCAGGAGGCTATAGTTCTCTGTGGCAGCACAGGGACATACTGCTAGGAAGTGTTTCCTGTTGCTGACCTCCCCCAGGTAGCCTGGCATCTTCACTGGCATGGACTCCTCCAGTGGGAGACCCCAGGCCCACAAGCATCCATGTCAGCTACACAGCCAGGCACTCCGGTCTCAGATGTGCAGCACCTCAGGACATAAGCTAATTGTCCTCCTGCTGTTTTTGCTCTGGAGAAGGGTGCTTGCTGGCAGATACATAGGGTTTCTGAAACTTGAGCTCTGGGTGTTTGACCCAAAGTTACACAACATGTGCCATCAGCCTCCCCCAGCTTAGAGCGGCAATGGTTTCTCCTCAGAAGACTTCAATAACTCCACTGCTTTCCTCTCCTAGTCAGTCCTGCAGACGACTGTACCTCAAGGTCTGAGAGAACAGGCCACCTCTGCACTAGCAGGGCCTCTTAGTGGCATCCAGTGAAAGGATGATTCAGCTTATGCATAAGAAAAAACCCAAACTTTACTAAGAGTGACCGAGCACTGGCATAAGTTGCCCACAGAGGTTGTGGAATCTTGGTCCTTCAAGATATACAAAACCTGACTGGAAAATCTCCTGAGCAAGCTGCTCTACGTGACCCAGCTCAGAGCAGGAGACTGGACTTGGCCATCTACACAGGTGCCTTCCCACCTCAGCTACTCTGCCATCTTGTGCTAGTGGCAGTGAGTTTGGGGCAAGGTGAGCTGTCACCTCTGCAGGCACTGACTATTCTGGCTGTGTGAGTCTCATGTGGGTCATGGTGGCTGAAGATACTAACACTAGGATTATTCAGTTCATCACACTTGTAATGGGACCCTAGTCTAGATCCAGGCTCAGGTCATTTATTATAAAGACAAAAAAAAAGCAGCAGGATAAATTTACTTAAACGTATTAATGAAGGGCCAATGACTGGCAAGCGATATGCTCTTACAGCATCTTTTAGAGCCATATCCCACACAGCCTCCTACCCTCTTTGCCTCACTCTGTCCTAGCTATTCCTTTCGATCTATTATATCTTACACCACAGGGCTTACAAGGAGGTCAGGAGAATCACATGTGTCAAAACAAACTCTATTTTCAAAAAACCCAAGTAGAATTGACGTACCACAACCTCCTCTTTGTGCACACCCCGTGTCAGAAGAACCAAACTAGTGCAAGGAATGCAGGAACCGGCAGTGCTGGTGTACAGCCTGCATGCAGAAAAGCCATGTTACGTGTTATCATGCATCTTTTATGATCTAATTTGTTCTACTGATCTTCTCCTTCTCTAAGCCCACAGAACAAACTACCTGTTTATATGTCACTAACCCAATTTAAAAGATAAATGTGGTTACAGGGGATGCTCTGCTGCTTCCTCTCTCTGGGCCCCTGTTCCTCCCTTGGGTGCCAGCAACACGGTCTCACCCCTGTCCCTCGTAAAGGACATGCCTGATTGGCTCTAGTAGTCACCACTGACTAAGGATGTGCCTTGTCCTCCCTTCTTGCTCCTGCTTCCTTTGCATCAGTTCCAATGGTCACAAAGCCCTTGTTACCTCAGAAAGCAAGGCAGCCAGTTCAACTCACTAAATGCACAAAGAAATAAAATGAGGGAAAAGGAAAAGGTTTTCTGCTCGGATACCGACATCAGTCACCTGCCATGGAAAACCTGATGAGCACTGAAGCTCGCAGAAGGGAAGGGATGAAGTCATGTTGATGGGACAGATTCACTGAATATTTTGCTTTCTCCTCACTGCTTCCCTTCAAGGACATTCATTGCTCACCATATAACCATACAATTGGCAATCCAGGTTGCACAGATTACAGGTAAAACTACAATTTTCTTTTAGTACAGGGACAAGCAAGACTTGGTTTTTCAGACTATTCCAGCTGCAAACCCCACTGTCTCCACAACTAGCATGGGGCTGGCCCCACATCTGTCACCAAGGCCAGGGTACACACAGCCGGCAAAATCATTGCTTTCATTGATTTGTCCAACATCACAACAAGATCTGGGAAGGGCACGTAAGGAGCTTCTTAGCCATTTCTCTTTCATTACCTGCCAAATTCAGCAAGAAACCTCTGCAGGCACTCATTCTACTTGCTACATTACCCCCACTCACCTCCAGAGATGGCCCCCTCCGGAGACCGCAGAGGCACCAAAAAGATGCCTGTGACCAGGCATCTTTTAAACTAGAGAGGCATGGGTTTGATGGATGGACCACTCAGTGGATAAGGAACTGGCGGAATGGCCGCACTCAGAGAGTGGTGGTCAACGGCTTAATGTCCACATGGAGACCGGTCACGAGTGGCCTTCCTCAAGGGTCCGTGTTGGGCCCGGCCCTATTCAACATCTTTGTCGGTGACATGGACAGTGGGATGGAGTGCACCCTCAGCAAGTTGGCTGATGACACCAAACTGTGTGGTGCTGTCGACACGCTGGAGGGGAGGGATGCCATCCAGAGGGACCTTGACAGGCTGGAGAGGTGGGCCCGTGCCAACCTCATGAGGTTCAACCAGGCCAAGTGCAAGGTCCTGCATCTGGGTCGGGGAAATCCCAGGCACAACTACAGACTGGGCGGAGAGTGGCTCCAGAGCAGCCCTGAGGAGAAGGACTTGGGAGTACTGGTGGATGAGAGGCTCAACATGGCCGACAATGTGCTCTTGCGGTCCAGAAGGCCAACCACATCCTGGACTGCATCAAGAGAAGCGTGGCCAGCAGGTCGAGGGAGGTGATTCTCTCCCTCTACTCTGCCCTCGTGAGACCTCACCTGGAGTACTGTGTCCAGTTCTGGAACCCCCAACATAAGAAGGACATGGACCAGTTGGAGAGGGTCCAGAGGAGGGCCACAAAGATGATAAAGGGGCTGGAGCACCTTTCCTACGAGGACAGGCTGAGAGAGTTGGGGCTGTTCAGCCTGGAGAAGAGGAGGCTCCAGGGACACCTTCTAGCGGTCTGCCAGTACCCCAAGGGAGCCTACAAGAAAGATGGGGAGAGGCTGTTCAGTAGGGCCTGCTGTGACAGGACAAGGGCTAACGGTTTCAAAATAGAGGGAGGGAGATTTAGATTGGATATTAGAAAAAAGTTCTTTACTGTAAGAGTGATGGAGCACTGGAACAGGTTGCCCAGGGAGGTGGTGGATGCCCCATCCCTGGAGACGTTCAAGGCCAGGTTGGATGAGGCCCTGAGCAACTTGATCTAGTTGGGGGTGTCCCTGCTTCTTGCAGGGGAGTTGGAGTAGATGACCTCTGGGAGTCCCTTACAACTCTAATCATTCTATGACCACCCAGTCAAGCCTGACCACTGCAGCCCACAGCCATAGAAGACAAAACTGAAATGGCATGGACAACCATAGATGTGGTGTTTCTCAGTTCCACTCCAACACAGAAAGTGCATTAGGAGAACACTGAAGCAGTTTCAGATTTGGGTTGGCTAGTTTGGTTTAAAGGCAAACTGAATAAATTTCCCACTGGAGTCCTATGGTGTGGGATGGCTCAGAGTTACAGGTTGGCTGGATGCTTTGGCTCTACCATGGGGACCTATGGCACCTCAGTTAGTGGAACAGCTGGTAACAGGTGCAGCTCCTGGATGATGATGGGACAGGCACTTTGCTAAGGGTTTTGCACACACGTTTCAGGACAAAGGGACCTTTGGGAACCTCAGGCTCCATCTCAGGCTCTGGAAGGAAGCAGGTTTAGGGGGCACACCATTGTTTTTAAGTTTGTCCTCTGTCTACTCACTTCCTCACACTAGAACCTGGTTCATACAGTCTTTCTCACCTACTCAATAGCAGCCACTGCTTACCAGGTTCCTCCTTGCCCAGACAGCCCAGACTTAACTCAGAGGTCACTGTTCAAGTCTGTTTCCTCATCCACTGCTAACTCCATTCTCCTCCTACTCACCATCAGCTGTCCCAGCCAGGTCCTCTCTGTCTCTCCCCATCACCAGTTCTCTGTATCCCTATCTTTCTACACTTGTACTGAAAAATTGTTGCTTAGCCAGCTTGTTCAAATACCTTCTTTCCACCCTTAAGAATGTGCATCTAGGAGCACTGTACAAAGTTCTTTCTCCCTTTACTTCCCCCTCCTTGCCCAAACTGAGAGTTCTCCCAGATCTACCCAGCCCTCAGTCCTGCCTCGGGTCTCCTTGCCCACCTCCGTCCTACCTCCCTGCTCCAACAGAAACAGCCATACCTCCAGTCTCAGGAAACCTCCAACACTCAATGTCCTACCCTAAAAGCTGCTTCCCTACATCTGTCAGGTTGTGTTTTTTTTTTTCTTTACCTGCCCCCAGGCTTATTCTCCCCAAAACAAAGGATTTGGCCTGACACCAGACTGGCACCTCCTTTCTGTCCACCCCATACAGTGAAAAACTTGAGGAACTTGCATATTTCCCCAGGTTTTAGATCTAGAACAGCTCTCTCCTGGCTACCAAACAGCCCAAACTCCTCATCAGAGCTTCTGCATGTCCACAGTGCTTATCTGAGACAATGCCTGCCCTATACAGATGGTCTGCACCTACGTGGTGGAGACAGTGGACTCCATATGTGCATTTCCATTGTCAATATCCCAAGTGGATCACACACCTCTCCCTCACTGCATATCTATCCATGCACAGCATATTAATGATTTCTTTAGAAGAAGAATGACTGTATCTTTATGTCCAAATCAGACCTTAACCAGGACCAAAGATCTATTCCTTCCTATCTGGATACTAGTAACTCAAGCCTTGTCTACTTCTCTTCTGCTATGGTGCCAGCAGGATAATCAATGGCACAGCTGAAACGAACTGCTGGTAATGGTCCAGTTCACTGTTTCTGGGCAGAAATTTACAAGGAGGTCCCACTAAACCCCAGAAACATAATCCGTACTGCTGGTTAGGTGGAGAGCTTTTGGCTCTGAACTGCAGGTGGCATGTATGCATCCATGACTCCCAGGTTGGGGTTTTATTAAAGGACCAGTGATAGGACTGGGTTGGCAACAAGGCTGTGTAGGGAAGAAGCTTAACTCTTACTAATGAGAACTGAGGAACCAGCAGGATCTGCTGTGGGCAATACTGGTGGGTCACCGTAGGTCTCAAATGCATCCTTAGACCATCCCTGTTTTGTAGTAAAACAGTTTCACACAGTTTCACAGAATATTAGGAGCTGGAAGAGACCCTGAAAGATCATCCACTCCAACCCCCCTCCCAGAGCAGGATCAGTCTAGAGTAGATCACATAGGCACGTGTCCAGATTGGTCTTGAATGTCTCCAGAGAAAGAGACTCCACAACCTCTCTGGGCAGCCTGTTCCAGTAATCTGTCACTCTCACAGAGAGAAAGTTCCTCCTTATATTAAGATGGAACTTTCTATGTTCCAGTTTGGAACCATTTCCCCTTGTCCTATCACTGGCCATCGCTGAGAAGAGTCTGGATCCATCCTCCTGACACTTGCCCTTTACATATTTATAAACATTAATGAGGTCACCCCTCAGTCACCCCTTCTCCAAGCTGAAGAGACCCAGCTCCCTCAGCCTGTCCTCATAAGGAAGATGTTCCACTCCATCATCTTGGTGGGCCTGCGCTGGACTCTCTCAAGGAGCTGAGGTAGCACCAGTGTCATCTGCCTGACACAGGGAGCTGGGAGGACAGCACATGGAACAAGGCTCTACTTATGATTTTAGCTATTAAAAATAAGACCCTCTACTGCCCATGTGCCAGATTAAATTTTCTTTCCAGAGAATCTTAGAAGAGTTAAGGTAGAAATGACACAGGAGTGGCAAAGGATAAATGCCGGATCCAAACAGTATAAGCTTTGAAGCAGAAGTGTTAGATTAGTCTTAGCAAAAAAAGAAAAGCCTGATGTGTTTTCTAATGAAGGAGAAACAGCACATTCTTCTCCTCTAGCTTCACTCTTTGAAACAGCTGAAACATTTTGGCTGAAGGCTTTCAAACATAATTCAGCCAGAGGCAAATACTGAGCATGGAAAACTGCAGACTAAAGCAAAAAAAAAATTCACCTAAAGACAGAAATCCAAAACAAGGTCCCACCATGTGAATTGTCTTCAGTTGAAGGTGGGGTTCACTATTATTAGGCTTGTCCCACATCTCCCATTGTCTTATTTTCCCTTTGTTCCTCCCCCTAAACACAAAACAAACAGAAGAAAAGCTCAATAACTCAAAGGGTTCCTGACATCCCTCCAGTCTCCAAGCAACCACACCCTGAGCTAGACACGCAGCATTTCCAGGGTTAGCGGTGAGATGTTGCATGCCCACGTCAAACAAAACAGCAACACTCTTTTTCTAATTCACTGCTCATAAGCACAGATAAAGTCCTGCATCTACAGAAAGTAAACACTTGTACTTCGTGGTGGCAAGTACAGTTTGTATTGCTGTTGAGAGACACGAGGAGTCTTCACTCCTGCAGGTAGTTTAACAACTGTTAAGAAAAATTCATGTGGAAAGGAAGATAAAGATTCAGTATTTCCCAATTTGGCTGCTGAAATGAAGTCTAATTACAATGTTTAATGGAATGACATGTTTCAAGCTAAGCTTTCTACAAGGAAGTCATGAACAAAGGATTAAAAAAATAAAAAATTCCAGATGAAGAAACCAAAGCCCTGGGAAGTGCTGGCAAGAGTAGAGGACAGCTCTTCTGTGACAGTTCTTGGCAATACTAGATCACCTCCTTGTGTTTCTGATCTTGCATTAGTGCACGTGTGCACACAGTGGGGTTGCTCAGCCCTTTTCGAAGTGGGATAATATTTACTTATGCTTTGCAGCCTAATAAATGAAAATTCAATTACTTTAAGTCAAGGCTGAAAAAGACATTAGTGGTGAATCCTGTTACTGAGGCAAACATGAGCTTGCTGATGACATCTGTGGAGTCGGTGTTCCTTATCTGTTTTCTTTGGCTTTGAAATTACCCGCATACAAGACGACTGTAGTCAATATGGAATAAAACAAAAGAAATACAGACCAGATTTACATGAGCAGGCATTTGCCAGCAGAACTGCCTACCAGCCAATGCAGGATTCCTAGCAGACACAGCGGCACTGACGTCCGTCCCCAGTGAAGATGAAACTACATCGGCAAATATGTGCTACTATCAGTGTAGCCAGTTGGTGTAGATACTCTCCCTTCTTTGATAGGAATGCTGTGCTACAAATATACCACTCCTCCTACCACGGTAAATCACTTCTAGTGTAAGAAGAACTGGAAAAAGTTCAAGGTTATTATTATGCTTATAAGAAACCGAAACATTTGACAGCATAGGAAACAACCTGCCACCAAAACGGAGTGTTCAGCTCATGAACCACACTGGAATTAATTTCTGATGTGGTGAGATAACCTCTGCTATTCTAGCGTAAACGGGACCCAAAGAGGTCCCTTTGAGGAGCAACTCTGCAAAGTTTCCTGGCAGGAAGACAAATTGTCTCACATTCAGAAAGGAAACGAGAAACATTAAAACGAAGAACCTCAACTTCTTTCAAAATAAGTTATCATCAGGGAAGACAAACGAAACCTCAGCAAATATCTCCTCTGGTGGCCTTCACCCTGCTGGATGCTGACTCTTGCCCCTCCTGATGAGGATTTAACACACAGCTTCCTGATGTGTCCACCACCACAACCTTGGGGCACCATCTGCAGAGCCCTGGTAGTCGTGTGTTCCAGGACACCTTCCCGTACCAGCTCTGAGTCCATGGCCTGCCGCTACAAATTGTCTCTGTGAAGTATCACTTTCCTTGAACAAAAAGTCACTTGTAGATCACTTTTTGGTCCTGGAGACCCTACTTCTCCCTGACCTTGCTCAACCTCCTCTTTTCCTCTCACCCTCACTCTTCCACATATCTCAGCCATCACAAATGCAGAATCTGTTTACTGCAGACCATACTTTTCATTGAAATCTTTCAACCGCAGCTCAGCACTCTGCCCCCTCAAGAACAGGGCCAGGCAGCACGTGATTTGATACCAAAGATTCACCCACTGCGAGGAACCCGCACATCTCCAAAGAAGAAAAACCTCTGTGAAGAGAGTTTGCATGTATTTATTTTTCCAGGAGGAAAGCTGCTCCCTCTGGGTGTGTGCGTGCATGAGTGTGTTTGTCAGGACAATAGGAAAAAGGACACTGGAGCGGAGCTGCCAGGAAACAGTCGGCCATCTGCCCGTGCAGAGAGCAGTTTTTCCTTTTCTTTTGTACTAAGAGGAATGTAGCTTCCAGCCGCCATCCGCCTGCACTGGGAGGAAATCTGAGCAGCTCTGCTCTGCCAGGGAGAGGAAGCATGGGGGAGGGAGCGAGCCTGGTCCATGTGGTGAAGCGGTCATTGCACTCACAGCCAATAAAAGTGGAAAAAAAACCCCAACCCTAACCAAAAATCCCAAATCCTAGGAAAAACAGCTCGTTGGCCTCCACCCTTTCACTCTCGTGTGCGGTTTGATACTTTCTCCCTTCCAGGGTGATCCCAAGTGCAGGAACTGCTGAAGAGGCTCAGCAGAGCAGCCTGTCAGGAGGGTGATGGCTCTGGGAAACACAAGGGTTTCCCCCTAAACTGACACTGACACCCCGAGACAAGAAAGCAAAACAAACAGTGAATCAATTCACTTCACCATGGTTCTCGCCTGCCTGTGCCCTCTCAGTAATCAGGCACTTAACCACAGCTCAAAACATCTTGAGGATGAACCCTTAGCTCTTTGGCTCCCTGACTTTCTGGACAAGGGTAGAGTGTAAGGAGCGAGTCTTCTGCTTATAAACACCCATATATTCTCCCCCATGGGCTCTGGTACAGCTTCCAACTATAAAATAAAACTATGTAATAGGAGAGAAAACCAAATTGATCTTTTGTTGGTACTGTCAGGCAAAAACTTTGTCAAGCAAGACACCAAGATGGCTTGGTGATACCACCTGACTGACATAAAAGCCTGGAGGATATAAACAAACAAATAAAATTGAGAAGCTATAATTTTCAAGGTGTCACTTCATGACTTTGAAGTTTAAGACCTACTTTCAAAACCAACTGACAATCAGGATTTTTATTTACCAAACACTGTAAAAGCAGCTAAAATTTTCAAAGAAAATATTTCCAAAGCATGTGTTCATTTTTCACTGACTGTAACAGGAGCTGTTGTGTAGGTATTGCTGGGAAAACTGAGAAAACACATATATGTACCTTCATGGACCTACACACCTGGAAACTCTGGCACTTCCCAGGTGCCAGAGCCACAGAGCAGGCAGAACTTGCTAATGTCAGAGCAGTCTGAGATAACAGGTCACAATCCTGAGAAAGGTACTTTCAAAAGGACCAGATGATCCAGACATGGTCTAAAGAGCTTCCTCATGTCCTGGCAGCTCACAAGATGAACAGACTGATACAGTGGCTGTCCAATTGAGATCTGGACTGTCACTCACATGTCCCAGTCTCTTTCAGAAAGAAGACTCAGGTTTCCACATTCTGTCGTGACTTTTTAAATGTTTTACTTCTCATAAAAACAAAACCATGACAGTGTGTGACCTGAGGCCACTTCTTGGATGCTTCTCTCTCAGACAGAAGAGAGGCAACAGGAGTAAGATGAAGCTACATAAAGACTTGATATAAAGGAATTTTTGCTTTCACCATGAGGATAATGCAACTCTGGAAGAACCAGGAAACACTGTTGGAGGTTTTCAAGAGCCAAAAGTACAAGACCCTGACCAACCTGGTCTGAGCTCAGACCTGAATCTCTTTGAGCAGGAGGCCCCAATCCTTTCCAACCTGGATTATCCTGTGATTATGTGTCATAGATTACCGTAAAACAGAGAATTTACTCCTGTTTTCTCATTGGAAAATGAAACAAAACCAACCAACCACAAAAAGAAACTGCTAAAAAATCCCTTTCAAAACACTATTACAGGTGCCTTTTTCCTCCTCAAGAGATAATTTTGTCTTTCTCCAACTGATGAGCAAGCAATGAATAATAAAAAAAAGATACACAATTAAGCTAATCTATATAAATTTCCATGATCTTTTGTCCATAGTAATTTTGTAATGTCTAAAAATCTTCATTCGTTCAGTGGAAGCTATTAGGGAGGCTGTGGACACCCAGTAACACTGCCTTGGTAAATGCTGGTGAGTGCTGTAAGTTCCTACTATTGAAAAAAACCACTAGGTTTCTTCCCAAATTCATTCCACTTTCAGGGAGATCAAGGTAAAAATTTTTAAAAGCTTAAGATTAGTTCATAACTCAATAAAAAAAGCGCCTCCAAACAAATAGCATCCAAAACCCCTGAGAAACGACGAAAACAATATTTGGAAGATTTGTTTTTTTTTCTTTGCTGAAGCATTTCTTTGAGTTTCTCACTGAAGAAAGCCTAGAAATCAAGAAGTTATCAAACTGGCATAATACTGTTCATGATTCTCCTCCAAGGCATGTGCTTACGGCAATATGTAGTATAGAGGACTTTGATTTCCACTGTTTACTTTCCTTCACACACATCAAACTGTTAGATAACGGAGCAGAAGCAGAGCACCCATGTACGATTTCCTCCGCTGGGTCCTTATCTCATGACCAAAAGCAGAGCTATTCTTACAGAAGCTTCCAATCCGGAGACCCTGGATCCAAGTTTTGTATTCCAGGGTAATCACAAGGGCAAACTCCACCCAAGATGTTTGAATGTTGTCTTGGACGGGGCCCCAATACTGTTTATTGTGTGCAGGAAAAACTCATTACTACAAAGCAGCCAGCACTGCATGAGTTTCACAACAGCACATTTTACAGGACCCAGAACAAAATATCAAAGTAGGAGTCTTCTGGAGTCAAACCCTTTGCAGAAGCCCTCACTCCCTCAACTATTCAATAAACATCATCCTCTTTCATCTTAAATGCTCATAAACATCTCTTTCCAGTCTAGATGTGAGGTGAAATCCCAGCTCAACTGAAGCTATTGAATTGACTCCAGTGATTTTGGTGTGGCTTGCATTTCCCCCACCAAAGTGCCCACATTCACCTCACTTCTGATCACCAACACAGGTCCACAGAAACCCAAGCAGAGCCCACTCAGCTCAAGTTCACAAAATCTCTCCTGAGGGAACAAGTCTTACAGGTTTTCAGAAAGTGTCAAAAGAATACAAAGCTTTTCCACAGCAGGGATGAGGTCTGAGATGAGACAACTGACCTTCTCATTACCACACTCTGCGAACAGGCAGGTTCATGTGTGAAGCCCCATGCAGCACTACAGGCTTGGGGAAGAGTGGCTGGACAGGTGTCGGGCAGAGAAGGACCTGGGGGTGTTGACTGACTGCCAACTGCATATGAGTGAGCAGTGCGCCCAGGTGGCCAAGGCCAACGGCACCCTGACTCTTCCACTGACAGCATGGCCAGCAGGTCTAGGGAGGTGATTGTGCCCCTGCTCTTGGCATTAGAGAAGCTGCACCTCAAGTACTGCAGCCTATGGTACTTTCGAGTACTGCAGTTTTGGGCCTCTCACTGCAAGAAGGACATCAAGGTCCTCAAGTAGGTCCAACCAGGGCAACCAGGCTGGTGAAGGGTCTGGAGAACAAACCTTACGAGGATCAGCTGAGGGAGCTGGGGTTGTTTAGTCTGGAGGAGGCTGAGGGGAGACCTTATTGCTGCATATAATTATCTGAAAGGAGATTGCAGAGAGGTGCGTGATGGCTTTTCAGAAAGGGACAGGTGATAGGACAAGGGGGAATGACCTCAAGCTGCACCAGGGCAGGTTCAGATTAGATGTTAGGAAGAGGTTCTTCTCTGAAAGAGTTGTCTCCCCCTCCCAAAAATATCACCATTATACACTCAGCTCTAAAGGTCCAGCTCAGGAAAAAGGCTGCTCACATATGTTTTTGCCCTGCAGAAAGAAGATGGTGCACATGTTATCTGGATTAGTTCCCCTATAAACAGGACAATTAAGATATTCCTCACCAGAACCATTTCCTTCGTGCAAAGGTAGAAGTAGCAGTGTGATACCTCACAGTTATACTGACCGGACTTTTGAAACTGACTAGACTTTCTTTACTGAAAAGATAAAGTCTACAGACATTTGTGGCAAAGTAAACCTAAACTTGATCTTTTAGGGAATATTCCCCAAACATTTTCTTCAATTAGAGTCATGCTCTTTATTGTGAAATGACATTACTGACCAAAATTTAGCTAGATTGGATGTGTGGGTATGTGTTAAACCTTCCCTTCA
Organism: Heliornis fulica; assembly: GCA_013399135.1. Taxonomy (NCBI): domain Eukaryota; kingdom Metazoa; phylum Chordata; class Aves; order Gruiformes; family Heliornithidae; genus Heliornis; species Heliornis fulica. The sequence continues at coordinate 178,871 of VXBZ01002375.1, forward strand.
AAAAGTGCCAAAACACTTTGTTTAGGCTTTCCCTCCTTTACACCACAATTACGTTTGGAAGGGAAAAAAAGGAGGGAAAGGAAGAGATGAGGCCAGCCTGCCACCTTTCTCCAAACAGTTATTTACATGGGGTTTTTTTGTTCAGCCACAAAACTGGAAAATAAATACCACAAAATTTCCTCCAAAGCTCCAAAAAGTCCCAAACCTCACTTTCAGGTCATTGATCAGCCAAAGTTAAAGGAGCAATGACAGTTGACACCACCTCGTTTTTCTGGTGATCTCATCCACATACATCCCACTGTGCTTCATCAGTGTATCACCAAGGTGTGCTGACTCTGTGAAGCAATTGCTTGGAAAAAGTTGCATTACATAATCTTCTGCTTAATTCTGCATTCAATAATCTCATGTAAGTCATACAAAAATCTCCTCCTTTACAAAATTTATTCACAAGAATAAAACAAGAAAAAAGTTACATGTGCAATGGAGACAGTGAGACAGATGGAATTTTTTAAGTCTTTCAGGTAAAAAACACTTTTATCCTTTTGATAGGACAAGGGGAAATGGTTCCAAGGAGGAACATAGAAAATTCCATCTGAATATAAGGAGGAACTTCTTCACTGTGAGGGTGACAGATCACTGGAACAGGCTGCCCAGAGAGGTTGTGGAGTCTCCTTCTCTGGAGACATTCGAGACCAATCTGGAAACGTTCCTGTGTGCTCTAATCTAGATCCTCCTCTGGCAGAGGGGGTTGGACTAGATGAACTTTTGAGGGCCCTTCCAGCTCCTGACATTCTGTGATTCTGTGATTCTGTGAAAGCATTGGTGATGACTTTTTGAAAATGTCTTTTTACTTAAAAAGTAGAAAACAAAGAAAAATCAAATTGTAATCCAAGGTCAGGCGTGACTTTTTGAAAAGCAAATCTTTACTAGGAGCCTAAAGTAAAACTAAAATACAAACACTACTACTAGCAAAAATGGAATGCAAGGCTGCTTTGCATGTGAAGGAGCCGCGGGTATAGGACCAGCACATGCCATTAGTTTGGTGTGGTGTATTTATTCCTGCAGTGATTGTTGGTCAGAGCTGAAGTCCTTCACTGTGCTGACAGGGCAAGTCCTCTGTTCCTAATAATGCTTCCAGATTCCTCTGGATCAGGAAAATAATTTTATCCCATGCAAGCGAGACATGAAGCAATATATTGTATGTCAGGGCAAGTTAATTAAAAAAAAAAAAAACAAAACACAACCTCATCAAATTCTGTTATGAAATTTGTGCCTTTTAGATACAATGCTATTTTTTCTTTGAAACCCACATAAAAGTGTCTTTCCCTGACTAGTGAAGGAACGAAGAATTTAACAGGGGAAACCTTGGTTCCCCACTGAATTCATGTATGCTAAATTATCCTACAAGGAAAGTTTCCTACTGCGCAAACAAGAGGATTCCATTAGGCAAGCTCTAGCACAGAGTAAATGGCAATAACCACCAGTGTCCTTCACCAGCACAAGTGCAGGACTGTTGTATGTGAGAGGTGACATCATGGCAAAACTTCAACTTGGAGTCACTCACAGTAATCTCAGGGGACAGAGACAGAAATCTGATGCCAAAACCAGTTACCGCACATTAGTTTCCCGGAAGGAAACCTCTTGGTCTTCTCCCCGAGTTTCACAAAGCTGGAAAACGGCTGTTAGCTAGATTGGGGTTTCTTACATTATGCAGGCAAAGCTCAATACTGTACACATCTCTTTTCAGTAAGCTTACAGAATTCCACTACAGGTTGCTGCACATCCAGCACTTCAAGGCAGGGAAAAAGAGACTCTCAATTCTAGCCTGGTTCCAAGGGCCATGAACTCATGCAAACGCTCCCATGGGCTTCAGTAGACTGTGAAGGATGTCTCAGGGTCTGGTTTTGGCCAGATACTGATTTCTGAACTGCTACATGTGCTGGAGAAGACACCCTTCTGGATTCTAGTGCGAGTCATTTACTGCCCCTTCGATACCATCCCACTTAGAGCTCCATCTAACTCAAGACTCGACTCTTACCTAAAAGAAAATGTAAAGCCTATATTCACAGTGTGCTCTGCAGATGAAACACGTTGTATTTCTGTGTGTGGAAAACAAATCCATCTTCGGGGAGGCGGGGGGCAGGGTCTTAATGTTTTTAAAGAAAAAGCTCCAACAGTCTGAGAAGTCTCTGGGAACGCTTTCCTTTTTAATTTAGCAAGGTGGTGTTTGGCTGACAAGCCAACTCGTATTTATGAAATGCCCTCATGGTGCCCTGTGAAATTTGCCATTTCCCTCCACGACAGTCAGCACGATCTATCACGAGAACTTAATCCCCCAGGCCAGGAGAGCCGACCCCTCCGCTGCTCTCCTCTGTGCACAGATGTGTACACGTTCCCCAGCTCTGAAAGTCACGGCCAGATTTTGGCAAAGAACTTCAGCAGCTGCACATCTGCAGAAGGGGAAAGCTTTCAGTGAAAAACACAGAGGGGGCTCTCATCCTCCCTCCCCTCCCCTCCGCCTGCAAAGCAAGCTCAGCATTTGCTTCTCTCCAGATGACACCCTGATGGGTTGATTTAATCATTCACATATGCAAGCCTACTCACAATGCTAGCTAAATACCAGGGCTGTGACAGCATCTCACCTGAACTGCTCACAGGAACGAGGCTTGTCAGCAAGCACCTGGCAAGAAGTCTTGCAGGATATTAAGAAGAAAGCAACGCTCAAGGCCATCGCTAATATAAAATGATTCTACAGAACACAACCGGGTTAGTGTGAGAGACCGTTTGTGATGAGGAAAACACCTAATCAAGTGGTTAATTTTAAGCCTATGCTCAAAGTCCGCTATCTTCAATTAGACTGCATGAAGTCCAGTCCAAAATTCTCCTGAGTGGGAATGATGTACTGCACTGGGAGCCAAAGTGCTCTGCCGGGTGGATTTAAATTTGCACTTAGACCTACACGTCTGCATAAACGATTTGCCAAACTGGGGGCACAGTACAGAATATTTAAGTGTAGCAGGATCACAGAAACACTTCACCACTTTTATTCCCAAAGGGAAATTTATTTAAAACACAAAACATCTAGCCTGTTAAATGTTTTCTGGTTACAAAGAGGAGTAAGTCCTTTTCCCCTGCAACAGTCTCTCTGGTGGATTGCCAGAGTCCCCAGTAAGTTTCTGGAAACACAACTTACATGCCTGAACTTGGTCAGGAGCCATCTGCTCGCAGGGATCTGCAGGATCAGGAGTCTCAGTGCCTGGCAGGGTCTCGCCCAGAACTCTTTCGTCCACTTCCAAGGGAGGTGGCACCTTTCCCCACTCAAGCTGCCCCTAACCATCATCAGCTCTTGATATTTTATGCGTCTGGGCCAGATTTTCAAACGAGGTCAGAGCCAAGCTTTCCTGACTGCTTCTCTGAGACTGGATTTTCTGCCAGGCACAGACTCCTGCCCTGATATCTACCCAAGGGAAGACACTTCCAAGCAAGTTCAGCACACCATATGCTGAGCTGTTTGGCAAATCTGATTATTTACTTGTTGCCTAATAAGAAGCTGGGCGTAAGAAAATACAGCTGCCAGCATCTACGTACAGAGCCTAACTTTAATCCAGATGAACAGCTCTCTGCTGTACGTGTGCTAGAAGGAACAAGACCAATGAAACAGACCTCCATCAGCATTAACAATACTGTTCTACAGTATTGAGGAGACAAGAGTGCCACAAGATGTCATGGTTGAAAACAAAGTAATGCCCCTCTGACAGCTCATGCAGCAGCATCTGCCTTACTAGAGGCACAGCACCAGTAGCAACTCACACACTCCACTGCAGACACCACAGACAGAGCTGCACAACAGCTGTCTTACCTGTCTAGCCTCCTTCCTTTTGCCTTGTACTTTGATCTTCCATCACATGTCTCAAAATGATACGTCCCATACTCCATTCATAGATGAGACCTCATCAGCGCTGCACGTGAAGCCAACTGCGCGAAGAACCCAGGGGACAGCCAGGCTCATCTGTTAGAGGCTTTTCCCTGCGTGGGTTGGTGTTTTTATTTTAACTCACTCTGTTTCTGGGCCCCTCTCCATCTCTCGCCCCTCCCACCTCCCTCTCTCTGCTCATGAGGACAGAGTTTCCATTCTGGCTCTGGGCCAGCACATGTATGGGCAAAGGCAGCACTGGGGGAAAGCTCCCTTTCTTTCATCGCATAAACGCTGCCAGTTCCCAGCCCAGGAGCACGGGGCTGAGCGAGAGCTTTGGCTGCAGCACAAGGGACCTGAGGATCAGTACCTCCTGCCCCAGGGCTGAACGTGGCAGCCTGGACACAGGACAACCACCTCCTTTCCCGACCCCAGCCACCCTGCTCCCGATGAGCAACCCAAGGCTCTGCCACAGCCACCCTTGGGTTGTCTGTCAGATGGCTGACAGAGGCGTATCTCTCGTTCAGCAGAGGACAACATGTAACAGCACATGAACGTAACACGTAACATTCGCGCCAAAGTCTCAGTTGCACGAGTGATTAAAAAAAGAAAACCAAAAGACCCCAAGCAAACCTGGTAGCGTCCCAGCGGCAGGATGGTTATCTTGTCCAACACATACAAGAAAGCTTTAGAGATGTACTAACTCCTGACAAGTTTAGTTAGTAAAAACTGACCTTTAGTCACCACTGTGACTAGTGAATCTGCCTTGGTTCTAATAGTATGCCAGCTGCAGCTGGTTCCCCTAGCTTGGGCAGAGGAAGAACTACTGAAATAAGGATGAAGGCTATATGAGCACTCGCAGCGTTTGTTCCAGCAGAACATTACTCCTTCAAGTTTCTATTCTTACAACTACTCTAGATTTCCTCCTCAGCATCACCGTTGGACAGTACTACTCACAGAAAAGACAGTAATGAGATTATCAAGGCATGTTACCTGCACTAAAGAAGTCCTAAGGTTCCAAACTTTGAGGAAGATTTCTCCTGGGTACCTACTGGGGTCTTTGTTGCACATATATGGCACCTCACATTTAACCAGCAAAGCGCCCTATTGAGCCCAGAGTAGTAAGAACCCTGGGGTTTCCAGCATAGGAATAACCTGGCCATCAGATCAGGATTATCACACCCTGCTCAGGCAGATGGGTTGGACTAAACGATCTTTCAAGTTCCCTTCCAACTCCTAACATCCCGCGACTCTGTGGGATCATCACAAAACCACAACTGCTGTTGACAACTACGTGGGGAGCCACGTGATGTGGTTCCAAGCTGCTCAGAGCAACATAGGCACAGAATCATAGAATGGTTTGGGTTGGAAGGGTCCTTCAAAGGCCATATAGTCCAATCCTCCTGCAATATGCAGGGACATCTTCCAACTAGATCAGGTTGCTCAGAGCTTCATCCTACCTCCTCTCGAATGTTTCCAAGGATGGGACATCTCTATATACTCACGACTAACCAGACACAGAGAAGGAAAGCAGCCCCATTTGCTCTTCACTAAAACCAGGGCAGCAACTACCACCAAATATTCACACATTCCACTCCATGCTTTCATTTTCAGTTGTAGGTAAAGTTGCTTAGAGGTGAAAGCCAGAGAAAAATCCCATAAGCAAGTGTGCTATTGTTCTTTGTACTGCACTTCAGAGCTACAATCGAGAAAACATGGTCTCTCCTCCAGCCTTGCCAAGGTAAAACGGTGCTTACAGATCATACCCCTCAGATGCAATGTTATTTGACCTGTATCTAGGCAAAACCAGGCTCACCCATTTACTGTCAGAATGGAACAAGGAATTTCTTTTTAGCTACATCCCACTCCTTTCTTCCCTGTGGAGAGTCTTCTCAGACCTTACGGAGCTGCTATGCAAGTTCATTAAAAGCCCTATTTCAGCATTTCCTCCAGCATAGAGGCCTCTTCCAGCCAGCTCTTGGGATCCTGCCAACAGACATATCAGCCACTAGTACTTAAATCCTTCCACTAAAAAAAATGCTTCCCTAAAGAGTTTATACCCCAGTTATGGATGCCTAAGAGAGCTGATCATCAAACTTAACCAGCCTTGACAAGAGCTTAAGAGAGATTCTTCCCCACACTCATGGGCTTAATGGTGTGCTACGAGAGCCTTTTTTCCCCTTGGTCTGGCCTCCACTTAGAAAGGAGCAGCTTCAGCACAGTTCCAGTTATGAAGCAAGGGTCAGGTGCTACAAAACGAAGAAAGAACCAGCAGCCTTGTATGCTGCATTCATGGGAATCCAAAAAAGCCATGACACTTACCGGGCACTTCTGAAACATCCAGTATCTCTTCATGTTTAACAGTCTGGCTCTATTGCATGAAGACCTCATTGGCAAATTTCTTAAGGATGGGGCAAGGGTCACATTTGACTCTGTGGCCCCAGACTGCCCAGTGAAATAGAGGTTTTAATTTCTGTCCATATGAATTAGTTATTATGGCTGAGATTCAGAATAACTCAGTGGAAATGCTTCTACTGAATTTGGTTACCTCTCACAAATACAGCCTTGCAGCTTATGCAGTCTTTATTTACCATCTCCTTGTCAAAATGAACATTTCTAATGTGCAAATACACCAGGCATGGGAGAACGACAAGTATATTGTAAGCACTTGACAAAGGATCTAAATTCGGAGAACAGAGAGCATCATGTGGTTGTCTCCACAGACAAAATGTCCTAAAAGATTTCCCAAGACAGTGAGCTGGGGACGTTACTGAGAGCAGCACTTTGGGACAATCCACATACATTTCTGCTATACAAGGAGGATTGTGCTTGGGGATCTGAGATGTCAAACAGGAAGCAACATCTACATGGACTGTTAGAACAGGGACGTGCTGAAGGCCAACCCAAGCTTCAGCACACAACCTTCTCACCCACAGGCAAAGAGAGGTCCCATGTGAGCCATAAATCTTGAGCCTGCTTTTACATGCTGGGTCGCTCCAGAGCCCTTTGTTTTCAGTGCTTTCTCTTCCGTTTCTCAGAGATGCTGTATTACCCTGGGAAATACTGTGGCTTTCCTCTCACTTCTATACTTAAGAGTTTTCAGTTGTTTCCGAGTCTGTCCCAATGTGGTAGATATCCATTTTCACATGCTGAAACAGTGGATTATTTAAAAAAAAAACAATCACACACACACACACAAAAACCAACCCCAAAACCAACAACCACCAGTCCCTACAAACATTACTGTGACTACAACAATTCAGAATACAGCACAAGAATCGAGGAAATGCATGCCTTTCCACTGGCAGGATGCCGTAACTCCCTTTCTGGTGGTTCAGAAACAGAGACAGTAAACTTTATTGGACTTTGCTACCACACACCAAGAATGAGCGGTCAGTAAGGTGGCAGCCAACACAGAAAACTGCTTTTTAATCTACCAGCAACACAACCAGCTCCCCTCCCAGTAGCAAATGAGAGCCCAGTGGAAATCCCTCTACCCTTCTCTTTATCCTCCCAGTTGAGCTCTGGGCCAGAGACACTCCTTTCCAAAAGCAACAACCCTGCTTAAATGGCAAGAGCAAAGGTGGCCATGAGTACTTCAAGGTCAGGAACAGCTCCCATACAACTTGCTGACCTGCCCGGGAAACAAACTGCACTCTTGTAAAGGGCAGGATTAGCCTTCTGTGAGGCTCCAGTGCAGCCACGGGAAGTCAGAAAGTATCTGCTAGACCATCCCTTTTCCAGCACCAAGCATCAAAAGCCAGTCTCCTCAGGAGACTCATAAAACCAAACCCTCTGAAAGTATCCCAAATGCACCTTGCACAGTTGACCCCTCCACTCTGCATCTGACACCCAGGCAGCAGACGGCTACAAGGTCTTCCTTGTTCCCTTCCCAGCTGCCCAGCTGCCGTTTCTCCTGACTCCGTACCTAAACCACGAGCAGCCACCAGCCCTGGGCACCAACCACGACAGGAGGTGAGATGGAGTTTCTCCGCTCAGAATTAGGCGAATACTCTCATGGATTACAAGTGGAAGCCAGAAGTGCCACCCTGTTGAAATAGGGGGCTGCACCCAAGTGTACATGGTTGTTTCCTCCCGCCGAAGGCAAAGCAGGAGAAAAGCAGAGCAGGAGAAAATCCAGCGCAGGAAGAGAGAGAAACTGAGACCATGGCTTTGCTGAAACTGAGGGGGACTCCACACTTTGCCCTGGCAGGGCCCAAAGAATTTGCTCAGCGTTTCCTCGTCTTTTTTTTTGTTGCGGGAGACCGAGGCAAGGCCGAGTGCCCCCACGGGCCTCGCTCACGCTGGGCGCCCGGGCTGCCCCCCTCCCCCGCCCCGTCGCTGCCGAACCGCCCAGCCCGGCTGTTCAGCAGCGGGGCCGTCGGCCTCCCCGAGTCCCTCCAGCTCCTCTCCCACCGGCGGCCGGGAGCGCTCTGGCAGCCGACCCCGACCCACCCGCACCCAGCGGGAACGGAGGGAGCAGCAGAGAAAACGGCGGGGCCAGGCGGCGGAGCCCTCGGCGGCCGGGAGGGTGTGGGGTGGTCGGCTCACACCCCCGCGTTCCGTCTCTACAGCCGAAGGCATTACCGGGGCAAGGAAAGGCAATTTGGGCGCCAAAGTTGGGGGGAGGGAAGATAAAAAATTAACTGGAGGGGTTTCAGAGCGGCATCGATCCCCCGCGCCCCGACTACCACCACCACGGGAGACGAGCGGTCTGCAGGCGGCTGAGGAGAGCTCCGGGCCCCTCTGCCCGCTCTTCCCCGGTGATCCCGGCCCCGCGACTGGAGACTCCGCGCCCCCTCCCCTACCTTCCTCGGCTGCGGCGGGGGACCCTGCCCCGGCANACTGCGCCCGCCCCTTCGCTCCGGGGAATACGAGGCCCTGCGCGGGCAGCCGGCCGTGGGCACTGGCACCCGGGGCCCTGGGGCGCTCCGCAAGGCTGGGGCGGGTGTGCACGGTGTGAGGGGGCTGTGCAAGGCCGGGAATTAATACAAGAGATGAGGTACACAAGACACCTTTCGTGGTGCGAACAGAAATGTCCGAGGGAAAGTAGAAATTCTAGTCTGGTTTTGCTACCAAGCTCCCACCAGTTACCTCAACAGCTTCTCGCTCCTGGAGGGACCTGTTACGATGTCTGACCAGCTCGCAGCCGCCTCATGAGGAAGTGGCTGGCCAGGAAAGCCTCGAGCCTGCAGAACACTTTCCATCGTCAGAGCTGTTTGCCCACGCAGGACTGCGACCCAGCACCCCGTTGGCACAGAATTTTACGTGGTCAGACCTGAGCTACCCATTAAGGCAAGGGAGGGATCTGGATTGGAAAGTGGGTTAATTCTTCCTACAGGTTTTCTGTTCCCAGGGGATTTACTTTTTTTGTCTGAGTAGAAATACACAATTGATAATGTACACCCAAAGCTGGAATACAACCAAAGTCCCAGAGTGAAAGGCCACAGCTTCCAGCCCAACGCATCCCTGCACAAGGTAGAAGCTTTGCTGAACAGCCATGATGGCAACAGGAGTTGCAACGTCACCTTTGCAGCAGTGACTTTACATACACAAAAATATTCAGGAAGGAAGAGATGGATGATGTCATCTGTCAGCTGCATCTTCGGCAGCAGTGGGTTCTTGAGTTTTGATTTACAAAAGGCACATGTCCTTTGTGAGGAAATGAGGAAACCTCTGTAGCCATGTGATTACAAGCAAGGTGGATACATATCCAGATGACTTGGGAACAAGCAGGAGACCCAGCACTGCCATCAGCAGCCCCTTCGTGGACCAGAAAGCCCGATTTTCAGAGCAGGCCTGGAAGGTGAAGCAACACAGCATCTTCACTGCAATACCATCAACACCTCATCAGGTGATCACCTCAAATTTCTTTTGCTAACAGTGATGCGCTGTTATGTGCCCTCAGACACTCCCCTCACCCAAAGCACTGCCTGTGTCATTAATACCCTACTAAGGAAATCACTAATAATCACAACATGGTGTCAGGATACCACTACAAAGCCTCAACTTCTCCTTAAAAATTAACAAGTCATTTCCAATTTCATCCCTGCACGTGTCAGCCCCCCATTTCACCAGGAGCCCAACGCGCTGCACCAGCCCAAATCAGCTGTCAAAATAGACGGAGATGAGCAGGGCTCTGGCCTAAGCACGGCGCCTCCCCTCTTGCCACTGGGCTCTCGAAGGGATGTCCGCGTCCCCGAGGGAAGGGTCCTCCCGTCTTCCCCCGGTGCAGCCTGAGGGAACGCTCCTGCTCGGAGGCTGCAGCTCGGGCAAGCTTTTCCCCCCGCGGGAGCCACCTACGAGGCGGGAGCAGCCACCCAGCGGCCCCTGTCCCTTTAAGGGGCGGGTCGTCAGCGCCTGCCGGCGCCGTTTGGCGGGCTCCGGCTCCGCCTCTCTCCCGGGCCGTGGGGAGCGGCCGGTAGCGGAGCGCGATGGTAGCGTGCGGCGCCGCGCGGTTGTTGCCGTTCCCGCGCCCCTTCCCACTCCTCGGGCGGGCTGCCGGGGCAAGGGCTGCGCTGTCCGGCCGAGCGACCGCGAGCCGCGGCGGGCTGCGTCCCGGGCGCTGGGTCGCGGTGGCCTTGGCGGTGCCCGCCACAGTGCCCGGCTGGAAGGAGAGGCCGGGACAGCGGGGACCGGTGTGGGCCGGGGAGCGCGGCCCGGAGCGGTTACCCCGGGGGCTGCTGCGACGCTGTGGAGCGGTGCTGCGGTTGGGTGTGCGGGCCTGCGGGTTGGTGCTGCGTTTCGGCCCGCTGCTGCTGCTGTACCCGCTCAGCCGCTTGTGGCCCGGCCTGGGGGCGCTGTGGCTGCGGCTGCTGCGGAGGGCAGCCGAGGCCGCCGGCCCCACCTGCGTCAAGCTGGGCCAGTGGGCCAGCACTCGGAGGGACCTCTTCTCCGAGGCCTTCTGTGACGAGTTTTCCAAGCTGCACGTTGAAGTGAGCCCGCACCCGTGGGGCCACACCGAGGAGCTCCTGAGGAAGGCCTTCGGGGCGGACTGGGCTCATGTACTCAAGTTCCAAAGCCGGGAGCCGGTCGGCTCGGGGTGTGTTGCCCAGGTGTATAAAGCCTATGCTGAGCTCACGGCTGTCGCTGGCTCCCAGGCGGAGGAGTCAGAATGGCGTCCGGAATTAGGGTCCGCTTTTGAAGCGTGGGAAGTGTCGGGCTTTAGAGGCCTCCTCAGGTGGCTGAGGAGGAGGAGTGAGGTGATGTGGGATAAGAGGAGCAAGGAGGAGCTGAGCCCAGCAGACTGCTCCGGGCAAAGCCCTGCGAGTGGGACGCCACCCCTTGGGATGGCCAAACCACTCCTGAATGGAAATCCCTCGTCAGCCAGACATCTCACGCCCGTAGCCATTAAAGTAAGTTATACATCTCGCTGGCAGGTGTGTGAAAATGGACTCTGCTGAATGAGGCTGAGCAGATTTTTCATTCCAGTGGAGGTGAATAGGCTGGCTAGGGCCAGGTGGAATGAGGGAAGGGGTGCTTGTCTCCCTTGGTGTTGTTTCTCAGTGCTCTGGTATCAGCCAGCTGCAATCCACACATGTGGTGGCACCAGCTCTTCCCAGGCTGGAAAGCTTGAGTATGCACACTGCCTATGGCACTGTTTGATGTGGCGTGTGGATGCCAGCAAGGCCCACAGGACCCAGTTTGCATTAAAAGAGTGAATATTAAGCTTGGTTTTACCTTCTATAAAATGAATCCCTTTTACTGCTCATATGAGGAAATCTGGAAGAGAAGTTGTTTCCAGCAAAACTTATTTGAAGTAATCTTACATTAAAACTGCTCTAAATACTTATTGCATGGCACAGAGAGGGCAGGAGCGCGAGTGTGATGGAAAATGGCCTTAGATGAGACTGTAGCCTCCAGCATAGATGTATTCCATTGAAGTATATTATATAATGTTTATTTATAACTTAATCCATGACAAAATGAATATTATGTTGAAGATGAGCTGCAGAAACCTTGTTAGCTTGCAGTCTTGTAGGCTGGTTTCTCTCTGTTTGGAATTGTCTCTTGAGCTGAATGAAGTACCTGGGCAGTTGATCTTGCCACTGTTCATTCTTGTGCAGGTCCTGCACCCTGGGCTAGTCCACCAAGTCCAGATGGATCTGTTTCTCATGAAGATGGGCAGCTACATCATTGGACTTCTCCCTGGATTCAAGTGGCTCAGTTTGACAGAGATTGTGGAGGAGTTTGAGAAGCTTATGATTCAGCAGGTGCGTGCCATGCCATAGTCCCCACATACTGAAACAGACCTGCCCTCTGCGTTGCTAGTGCCTGGCTATAATGCTGGTCATATTGCTGGTTTTGAAAGGAACAGATGAAGGCTTGTTCTAGTTACGTTCTTTCCTCTAATCAATCACATAATGTTACAGCAGGAAAGCCTACCTGCTCACAGAGTGAAAAGGCAAAGCCATGTTAAAAAAAAAACCCGCAGTCTTTATTAGCCTTTTGAATCTTTTTAGTATGTTTTCTAGTGAACAGCTGACTAGCCATAGTCATAGTCCTTTCTGCAGCATTGTGAAAGGTGAACGCTGGTGAAAGATTCTTTTCCCTAGGAAAAGAATTAAAACAAGTGCTCAGTTGTGTTTTTTATTCTCTTTAGTCCTGGATATGTGTTTGTAGTCTGTACTCACTGGTCATGTTTGTTAGCACTGAGGTATATACATACCTCCTATAATAAAAACTGATACCATTTCACACGAGTCAATAGTACATTCTGTATTGTATCATTATCAGACTCAGCAAATCTGAGTTGTAAACTGCTCACTGTATTCAGATGTCACTTGGGGTCACCAGTACCAGTTTGTTTGGCAGAGCTTTTAGTGGGTGCTCCAAGGACTGAGGATTAAGAGAGCATCTGGGAGGCTTGTAATTTCCTTTCATTTCTCTTTGAAAGAACAAGAAGTGTTCCTGGGATATTTCCCATTGCCTGATGAGGAAGGTGAGGAAAGGTCATCTTTCCTCCTTGAGCAGCACTGGTGAGCAGGAAAGGCGCCCTTGTGTTAGAGCACTAGATCACCAAAGAACTGGGGTCAGGACTTTGCAGAGTGGATTATTTTGTATGTATTACGTTCAGTTTCTTCCTGTTACGGCTGCCTATCTGTGAGATGAGGTTAGGGCTGCAGTTCTTCTGTGCTGTCTGCCTGCCTTGCTATTTGGACAATAAGCTTTGGTTCAGGACCTGTCTTACCCTTGAAAATAATGCAGTCCTGCTCTTTTTTGAGACACCATGCCTGTACTAAGAATTACTTGTATTTTGACAGTGCTGGGTTATGAGCCATCCATTACCTACTCTCTTACCCTGCTCTTCTATGAGGAAAGCCCTAGGGCTGTAAGAAGTGCCACTTCATTTTGTTTTCATTCTGGCTTTCTAACCAGTTTTGTTGGTGTCAAGTATTGCACCATACAGTCTTATCTTCATACAGGATCCTGAAGATCTAGTTCTCATTGCAACTGATTTCCAACCCACCTTTTCTTTTTCTTCTTTGAGATTGACTTGCGCTATGAAGCCAGAAATCTGGAGCGCTTCCGACAGAACTTCCTAGATGTCGATTTTGTGAAGTTTCCAATGCCACTCTGGCCTTTGGTAACATCTGATGTTCTAGTGGAAACATTTGAGGTAAGAATTGCAGAGTCTGGGAGCAGTGTTAGCAGTAAGAAGGCCTTAGGAAAACATGCCAAGGAGGCTTTTTTTTTTTTTTTTTTAAAGGAGCAGTTGGAAGCAGAAGGATGCTTTTCTCTTACTTGCTTAGAGATTGGTGTCATTCTTCAGTGTCTCTTCCACTCTTCTTGTTTGTAAACAGTGCATCCCAGAAGACAGGTGGCAGACAGCTCCATATAGAAGTGAACACTTGGCCTGAAACCAAGCAGTCCAGCAGTGTCCAGCCACCATATGTTTGCCTGTGCTTTGCAAACCAACACCATGCTCCATCTCCCCCTGTGGTGGGTCAAAGCAAGGAGCTCTGCAATCTGATGGTTTCCAGTTCTTGCTTCACTTCTCTTGTGAATGTTTAAGTCACAGACCAAAGCTACTCTTGGCTTTTGTTTTCATGCATGTGATCCTGGCAAGAGTATTTCTGCCCCAGGCTGTATCACACCCTTTCCAAAGAATAAACCCTTGCTTGTCTCATGTTCTCCATCACAGTAGGTACATCTTCTACACAGCAGGTCCTTTCTAGGGTATTCTTACCACCTTCCCTCTACTCTGGGCACCTCGGTAAAGGTGTGGTTGAAGGGGGGACACACTCTAGGTAGCATATGTGTTTGACTCCAGCTCTGTCTTTGTTTCAGGAGAGTGAGCCTATTTCACACTACCTGCACTCAGAGGTTGCCACAGAGCTGAGGCAGAGACTTGCAAAGATGGGCATGGACATGCTGCTCAAGATGGTAGGCACTTGGCTGAGGCTGGAAGTGGAGGTTGTTTTCCTGCAGAAGCTATTCAGCTGGGGTAATAAGACAATATGGGTAAAGAGAGAATCTGTTTGTTTCCTGTGTGTCCTACCTTTTCTCCCCATGGACTCAAGAATACAGCTGTGCCCGTGGGTGCCAGGTGTCTTATGGTGCCCTGGGACTTGGGCTGCTAGAGCACCGTGCAGCTCCTGAACCAGCGGAGAGGGACAGTCTGCGCTTCCTGTGCGACATAACACCAGGTCTGAGTCAAGCCTGGGTAGATGCACCACTGCTGTAGGCTTTGACATGGAGTGTCTTCCCCTGCAGAAGGACCATCTGGTTGCACACAGTTAAGGTCTTCCTGTGCAGCTTGATCAGTGCATTGTTTGGGAAACCCTCTCATCCATTTAATGAATATTTATGTATTGCCCAAGTGCAATGTAATTAGCAAATCCCACGCTCTGTGCAGACACTATGAATGTGGCTCACAGGGAATACAGCTTGCTACTCTTCATTTATCAATCTCTCCTCCAAAACTGCCTTTTTTTAAAAGCAAGAACTAAATATGGAGTGAAGAAAACAAACCTGACCAGATCCAGCTTCTGGCTGTCTAGTTCTGTATGATTCTATGATTCTGTGGTTGAAATAATCACAGATCCTTTGGAAAGGAGTGTTGACAGGTGACACAGCTGGCTTGTGGGGAAGAGTTGCAACAGAACC
Organism: Heliornis fulica; assembly: GCA_013399135.1. Taxonomy (NCBI): domain Eukaryota; kingdom Metazoa; phylum Chordata; class Aves; order Gruiformes; family Heliornithidae; genus Heliornis; species Heliornis fulica. The sequence goes on from VXBZ01002375.1 coordinate 193,893, forward strand.
ACACAGTGTGTGTGGGCAGTAAGTGTCAGATGAAATTCAGTTGATAACTGCAACGTCATGCGAGAGTGATGGGGAGGGCCCCCTGTCCTGACTGTATAGCATGACAGACTCTGAAATAGCTTTTACAGCTCAGAAAATCAGTGGTGGAACTGTAATAGTTTTATACAACCACTGAATTCAACGTTTGGGAGCAAAGCAAACCCTTCAGATTTTAAGAGCAGAAAAGAATTAAAGAGCAAAGAAACAACACGGCTGTAAATAAAATAAATACCTGTGTGGCTCTGTCCCTCACTCTCCAGGACCCACCATTTCAAGGGTTGTAATAGAAAAGGTGCAGAGCAAGGCAGCCAGGATGATGATTACTGGTGTGGAATGGCTTCCATACAGGAACGGCGAAGTAAATTGGAGTCTTAACTCTAAAAAGCAGAGAAATGAGTAGGTTATGACAGACAATGCAGTTGTTACTGCATGTGAGTGAATATGGGTCTATTGTGTATTGGTTCTCAAAACAGAACAATGAGGAAGACATTAAATTATCAGTTAATCTTATCAGGAGAAATCCATGAAATATAAGGATAACTTCCTGGGGCAGGAGGTCCTACAGTTCACATAGTACTACCTCACTAACCCTCCTGACCGCCTTGTGCTTGCCCTCTTGCTAGTCCTTTCTGTTACTGACTGCTAGTGGAGGCAAAGGAGTGCTACACACATTTGTTTCCCTTTTCAGCACAGTTGTGGTGTGGGTTGATGTCCCAGACTAGACAAACTCAACCATTCTCCAGGTCCTGTGCCACTGAACAGCAAATGGTCTGTTCTTGCCATTATTCTTTGCCAAGTGTGCCTCCAGTTTAAGGTTAATTGCCAAGGAGCACTCCCATTCCCTGCCAGGACACGTGGCTGTCCTACCTGACCTCCAGTAAACACAGGATTGTTCCACACAGCGCTGCTGACTCCCCTAGAGTGAGTAGCACCTCTGCCACTTCAGCACAGCTGGTTGCAGCAGCAGACAACAAACCTCTACTATTCACCTGGGAGTTTTGGCATGGGCATGTGTGTTGCAATGAGCTGCTCTAAGACTTGTCTGTCCTGTCTTGTCTCTAGGTCTTTGTAGATAACTTTGTCCATGCCGACCTGCACCCTGGGAATATCCTGGTTCAAGGCTCAGCTGACGTCAGCACCAGCTGCAGGGAGCAGACAGCCATCGTGGACCTGTGTGACACGCTGGTGATGGAGGTGCAGCCGCCCCTCGGGCGGCTCTGCTTGGTGCTGCTGGATGCGGGCATCGTGGCAGAGCTGCAGCCTGCAGACATGCAGAACTTCCGGGCGGTTTTCACGGCTGTGGTCCAGGGACAGGTGAGACCTTTGTCATGGGGCTGGGGGGTGGTTGGAGTATCTGATGGCCAAAGTGAACGTTTTCTCTCTGTTTTCCATTACAATCCTCCCTAGAGAGGAGAGGAGACTTGCTAGCATGGAAGTTACACCAGATAGAGGAATAAGATATTCAGCTACAGCAAGGAGGCTGCCAGTGTGAAGCCATCTGGTGGCCCAGGAATGGGAAGCAGTGGCTGCCATGCCCTGGTTAGGAATTTGTTGCTTCTGCTGCAAGTTGGGACTGCCTGGGAGCCACTTGCATTGGGAGACCATTGCAGAATCTGCCAGGTCTTGCTAGAGAAGAGGGATTGGAATAACATCTTCCACGCACATTTCCATCTGCATCCTTGCTGCTGGAAAGCCCATGTGCCATTGGCTGTTTTGCTGCTCTGTCAGCATCTGTAGAGAAGAGGAAGCAAAACAGGTGAGGGGGTCTGGTTTCTGCCAGGCTCTTCTGTGTAAGGGGAACTACTTTGTCTTCCATCTCACTTTTTTTAAATACACTATTAGAAGGACTAGAGAATCCAGTGCTGATGTGTCCTGTTTCTGAGAACAAGAATCTTTGCTGATGCTTCATGTTGCTGTTTCTCAGCTGTGGGTTGGGTGGCTTACCAACATATCTCTGGAGAGACACATTAACGTGGTCTGTTTAATCTGCTGAAGCATACCTAGGAGTCAGTGCTACACAGCATATCCAGGCCCATCCTGTGCTGCCAGACTTACTTCTCAGCTACTCAACAAAACCAGCAAGCGTTTGGTTGCAAGTCCTTCATGGCTTAGGCTGGGTGTAATTCCTGATCTACAGGTGAAAAACTGCACCAAGTCTCACTGCCAAACCTGGAACCTCTAGCTCTGTATGTTGCTGTCGACACATCTTCCAGGAAGAGCTGTAAAGCCTCTCAAGTGAAGCTTGGATATGACCTTTCTCACCAAGCATCTGCTCACGATTCCTCTGCGGTGGAAGGTTGATGTGGCCCATAAGGGAGGTTAATATATGTCCTTTGCACTGTTATCTCCTCTGCTCAGAAGAAAATGTTAATCCTGTGGGGTTTCTTCTTCCCCCCTGAAACTTCTGAGAACTTTGTTGTGTTCCATCCTGCAAGGCCTGCAGGAAAAAATAAGAATTTTGCCAGGTACCAGCCAAGGCTTTTGGACCAGTTCAGCACTTCACTTTCTCCTGCTGGTTTGTTGGGTCTCCATTGCTGGAATGGGAAGCATGGCCATGGGAGTGGTCCCCACCAGGGACCTGTGCCGCAGAGGCCTTCCGGGGATGCAGCTCCAACAGCCAAGCGCTGACTGTGCTTTTCAACTTGTTTCACAGGGGGAGAGAGTGGCAGAACTGATCCTTCATCACGCCCGTGCTAACCAGTGCCACGATATCGAGCGATTCAAGGCTGAGATGGCGGAACTAGTGACCAAGGTCCGGGGGAACACCATTGCCTTAGGAAAGGCAAGTGCACAATGACCCACCCTCACAAACCTGTAATTCAGAGCAACCTGGCTTTTGGAATGACCCACATGGAAAGCCCATCTCTGATCTCCACAGCTCCTCCAACTGCTACTGGGTGCTTTTAGTCTCTCAGATGCAGCAAAAGTCCATAAAATGTTTATGTTTTCCTTATAGTTGAAAAAAACCCAAACCCTAGTGTGTTTTTTGGTTGTAGTTTTTGGTATTTTGCTTTGGGTTTTTTTATTTCCTTCCCCCCCCCAACCCCTCCTCAGACCATTAATGTTGCAATCCCCAGTGAGGAGTTGCCAAGCCTGGTATTACAGCTTGCATCCTGTTAGCAAGGGCCAGCCTGGGCACTTCACTGATCTGATCAATACCACAATACAGTGCTCTCTGAAAGTTGTGTACTGCTGTGAGGTCAGACATCCTCAGTCTTTGGGGGCTGGTAAGTAAGCAGAACCTTGGGTCACAGCTGAACTCTTTACCCTGGGTGGGGAGGGGTTCATACCAAGAAGTTGGCTGTTGTAAGCCAAATAATCTTGTCCAGCCATCACCAGAACCAAATCATAGAATCATAAATTGTTAAGGTTGGAAGAGACCCTTAAGATCATCAAGTCCAACCGTTAACCTACCGCCACCAAGTCCACCACTAAACAACCAGTTAAAAGAATCCTGCCAGTCGCTTTCACAGGGCTCAGTCTTGACCTCTGTTTTTCTGATCAGCTGTTAACTTTTTTTTTTTTTGTTCCAGCTTCAGGTGGCCAATCTCCTCTCCAATGTCTTTAAACTCTTGATGACCCATAAGGTGAGGTCCTGTCACTGCCTGCCTTCAATAGCTGGAAGTCAATTGAGGAGGGAGAACAATGGGGGGCTGGTGTCTGAAAGAAGCTGCTGGGAGGGGTGCTGCAGGCACAGTCTTGCCAATGTTTCATACCCAGACTTGCTGCCCAGCCCACAAAGGGTCCCCTAAACAGTCCACAGAGGTTCTTGTCACTAAGCCTCATTAAGCTAGTTTCTGATGACACAAAGTGTAAGATAGGCCTTTGCAAACGAAATCCTCCCAACTCCATGAATTGATGCCTTGGAATGCCCTGAAACAGTCCAGGTGCCTGTCAGGGAACTGGGGAGTAGTTTGCTCACATGCAAAGCAGAGGATTGTTTCCTTGGTCATCTGTGGGGTCTTCTGTGGCCATGCAGAAGCTGAGCCTCCATCCCCACCCCCTTTATACAAGTGCCTGTGTTCAAGATATGAGATATTACTGCAGGCTTTAACTTCAGGTTGCCCAGGTGGGTTGTGGAGTCTCCTTCTCTGGAGACATTCAAGACTCATCTGGCCACCTACATGTGTGACCTGCTCTAGGGAACCTGCTTTGGCAGGGAGGTTGGACTTGATGATCTCTGGAGGTCCCTTCCAACCCCTACAGTTCTGTGATTCTGTGAATCTGTGAACTACACCAGCAGTGCTGAGCACTCCTAAGATCCTGCTACTCCAGTGTGGAAGAACCACCAACCCAAAATCCCATTCCCCTTGGAATTGAAAAATAAACTCTCGGGTTCCCTTGGAGCACTTACTCTGAAGCTGTTGTCTTCTTTTGGGCCTGTTTCTGGATTTTAGTGTGTTTTGAAACTCCAGGTGATGGAGTTGCAGCACAGTTTCTCTATAGAGAGACTATATAGAGAACATATATAGAGTATGTATGCTCTCCCCAGCCTCCTCCCTCTCAGCTTAGCCAGAGCTGGTACCTCTGTGAAACGGCCTCAGGGGAAAAAAAAGGTCCACTGAGTTCATTCAGTCACTTGTGATTCTAGGTCAAGCTTGAGAGCAATTTTGCTTCTATCATCTTTGCCATCATGGTTCTGGAAGGTCTTGGTCGTTCTCTGGACCCTGAACTGGACATCCTAGAGGCAGCTAAACCACTGCTCATCAAAACTGCAGCTTCTGTCCTCAAATAGACTCTGGTGTCTGCTGCCTTCTCACTGAGCAGGGTTACCTGTGCTGTCTGTGAGCTGACAGAGAAAGAAGCTTAAGGTGAGAAGCGACATGTATCTCTGGGAAATGCTGTGCAGTGGTTCTTCTCCATCAATGTGGCCTTCATTTCAGCCCAGCACCAGGCACAGGATGATTAGAAGGTCTGTTCCAGAAACCAGGAAGAGTTTGCACAGTTGGAGAGTTTTAACTCATTACTCAGTTCTAAGCTGATGTACTCTTAGTTTTTAAACCGATGTATCTCATGTTTCAGCTGCACAAGATCACTGCAACCCAGTGAGAAAAGCAGTTTTGTCTGAAAGTCTTTAGAAACAAGTTCATTGATGAAGTCTGTTTATAAATATATCAGGTTATTTAATGTACTGACTCATCTGTCACTGTGGTATGAGAAACAATGTTCTATCACTAAAGCAGCTCATTCAGGCTGAAAAAAAGCCAATAAACCTTTTTGTCTTTTGTACTTTTAACTTTTTTTTTTGTTGTTGTCGAAGTGGCTGGAGATCCTGCATGGAATGGGTCTGTTCTTAGTCAGTTTGGATGACAAAACCAGACACGTCAATCTGATTTTTCAAACTTCTGTACTCCGACACAATACTAAGGGAGCTTTTATTATAACCAGCAAAAGAAAATATTTGCCCTGGCAGAAAAGCTAATTCCACAATAAAACAACTTTTGGGTATGTTTGTCTCAGGTTGTCTTTTTGTTTCTTCACATTTACAAAAAGTTGTGGGTTTCGGAGGGGGGTTGGTGGGGTTTTTTTCCTGTATGCTGCTTCGCTGTCCCCTGCTTCCCTAGTCTCACCGTACTCTATTCAAAACCTTACCTGATACTCAAATGCTGGGTTTAGTTTCCAGTAGTTTGCAAAACAAAGAGCTCAAGCATTTTCCCAATAGATGGAAAACAGGCTGTGAATGTTTAAAATAAAACTAAGCCTGCGAAGGAGTTAAATCGAATGTTGGTTTTATAGTCAATTCTTTTAATAGTATTAAAATTATTTTCTGGCTGTATTTAAATAGAAGCAGAGTCAGTGAACGACTGGCAATACTGTAATGCTAAATCTATTCCCAGATTGAGTGTGTGTGAAGTTGCAGCAGCACAGGGTGGATGCGGTCTTCAGACGGCAAAGCAATGAAGGGAAAGCACACAAGCAGACAGCTTGCTGGTCTGTGGTGATCATAACATAATGATTAACTATATATAAACAAAACCTGAAAAACAAGTTTAGGTTTTGCTAAATATATTTCATGTATTTTCCTTTAATCATGATGTCTTCCATTTCCAACTCTTAAGGATGAAAGCAGGAGTACAGTTTAATATCTTAAGTATTAGGCTTGTTTCTGCAGGTCTAGTTAGACCGGTATATTCATGACGAGGCACTCCGTTGTCCTAACCGGCACGTGATTTTGTACATAGGATCCTAAAACCCCCTTCAGTGACTAAGGCCTTCAAATGGTTTGTAAACATCTGGATGAGAAATTTTTAAGTGGCTTCTTGAAGAAAGCTGGAGGCACAACCTCTCAGTTATTTCTGGAGAAACACAGTCTAAGACGTACTGCGAAGAAACTGCTGGTCATTGACCAGATTGGCAGAATTCCAAAGGAGTTCCCTTTTACAAGTGCTCTTATTTTTTTATTTTTTTTTTAGAAACACCTGTTATCAGTGGAACTGTGAGTCTGTAAAAGGGTGGACTTGTTATAGCACTTGGGCTTTCTGCCATGTCCCAGAAAATGTGTAACACCTTTCTAAGAACGCCAGGCAACAACATTTATTTTGGTTAGAGCTATCAGTAAAACAAGGTATCTCAAATATTGTATGTATTTTATCATAACTTTGTGTAATATAACAGTACCCTCCGATACAGCTCTGCCTGCTCCAGCAAAGTTGTGCCATGTCCATTCTCCCTCCCTCAGTACCCACATGAAAAGAACACTGTGTTTCTGACTGCCCAAAGCGGAGAACATCACCCTCTGTGATGCAGCTGCTGTGTTTGGAACCTCTGCTGGGATGAGGGACAAGCATAATCTCCTCCACCCCTCTGAGAAAGACAGCACCTCTGCTAATCAGAGTACAGTGTGTTAAAACACCATCTTCTCTCCTGCTGCAGAAACTGCCCCGTGCTGTTTCCTTTCAGGGTAGGGCAGAAGACAGTAGCATGTCCCCAGGAGCGGCTGACACCACATGCCTCACTAAGGAAGTCAGTAATGCCCTTAAAAACTCATGAGAGTCACGAGCAGGTCGCACTGTGGGCTTTGGTTATAACGATGTTTTACACTACAGCCTGAATGGGGCACTCTCTCCTCCTACAGCACAACTGGCTACCTTGGTTTCTTACACCACTTTTAGTTGTCAATTTACAAATCCATTTGTCTTTGTAGCATTCTCGTTTACTCGTGGTGAACGAAATGTCTGTGTATTCTGAGCAGGCACCCTAAGTCCACATCTCTTTCTGACATCAGGTTACCTGCTTTTGGGGACTGCCAGCCTGAAAGTGAGACTGTATGCAAAACAAACCCCAAGCGCACTGTGGGGCTTGGTGACTCTCCAAAGACCGTTATTTCAGCTGTTCTTCTCATCACAATGCCTAGAAAGGCATTATGATGTCACAATGCCATTGCATTGTGATGTCACCAAAACACACCTTCCTTTTTTGCATTTTGGGTTTCTGCATTGTTCCCCCTCTAGAGGAGCGGCCTTTGTATTCCAAGCAGTAGGTAGTGCCTGCCAGTAGTAGATTTACACTTACCTGAAGTCCAAGCTGGAGGGTTCCAAGTCATCTCACAAGGCCTTCGGAAGCACCTCCCAGGTCCCTGGATCCCTGCCTGGCCCCACACAGCAGTTTGGCAGGAAGTGGTATAACTGTGTGGCAGGAGCAGGGAAGTGATTGTCCCATTGCACTGGGCTCTGGTGAGGCCGCACCTCAAGTGCTGGGTGCAGTTTGGGCCCCTCACTACAGGAAGGATGTTGAGATGCTGCAGTGTGTCCAGAGAAGGACAACAAAGCTGGTGAAGGGTCTGGAGCACAAGTCCTGTGAGGAGCAGCTGAGGGAGCTGGGGCTTTTTAGTCTGGAGAAAAGGAGGCTGAGGGGAGACCTTATCACTCTCTGCAAATACAGATCACAGAATCACAGAATTGTAGGGGTTGGAAGGGACCTCTAGAGATCATTGAGTCCAACCCCTTGCCAAATCAGGTTCCCTAGAGCATGTGTTACAGGAACATGTCCAGATGGGTCTTGAATGTCTCCAGAAAAGGAGACTCCACAACCCCCCTGGGCAGCCTGTCCCAGTGCTCCGTCACTCACACCATGAAGAGGTTCTTTCGCGCATCAGGGTGGAACCTCCTGTGGTCCAGCTTGTGACCATTGCCCCTTGTCCTGTTCCACAGGCTACTGAAAAGAGGTTGGCCACCTCCCTCTGCAAGGAGGGGGCAGAGAGGTGGGGGTCCATCTCTTCTCTCAGTAACAAGCGATAGGATGAGAGGAAACGGTTACAAACTGCACCAGGGGAGATTTAGGTTCAACATCAGGAAAAAATGTCTTTACTAAAAGAGTTGTTGGAATGTGGAACAGGCTGCCCAGTGAAGTGGTGGAGTCACCATCCCTTGGAGGTATTTAAAAGACGTGTAGATGATGTGCTGAAGGACATGATCTAGAGGTGGACTAGGCAGGGTCAGGCTGTGGTTGGACTCGATGATCTTAAAGGTCTCTTCCAACACAAGTGATTCTGTGATTCTATGTATGGGGACTTTTTCCCTAAGGGTCTCTGACACTCACTGTGCCACGGGACACTTGCAGGAGTTGGTTGTTAACAATGGCAGCCGGAGTGGATGATTTACATGGTATTGTGGTACACGCATTTTCCTTGCTGCAGTTGTTTGGGGTTTTTTATCATCCAGGTGCTCTCCATCTCTCCTTCCCCATATTCCATGTAATGCTAACAGGTAAAGTAAGTCCCATGACAGCACCATGCAACTACACTTCCTATTTCATGCGGTCCTGGACCTGAAAGAAACGTGCTCTTCTGGCGCTGCTCTGGAAGGAACACAGTGGGGCAGCGAGTTCACAGGAGGAGATGTTTCAGCAGCAGGAGCATTTTCAGGCCTGTGTTTGACTTCCCTGCAGGCTTGTATAAGCAGGTCGTAACCCACACCGTCACTTGGGAGAGATGGGCTAGAACAGTAAATCCAGAAAGGCAAGCAGGGAGCGGGGACAAGGCACCCTGCCTGCAATCAAAGGGAGATTAAAGACCTCTCCAGGACTCACAATTCCACTTGTCACAACTGCACTCAAACACCCAAGCTCCAGCATGCTGCCCCACACCTACAAGATCCAGAGCAGGCCCCTGAGCTGCCCAAGGACCAGCTCACCATTCTGCAGCTTCCTTACGCTAGCAGTGATGCACGGAGCATCAAGAGATTCTGTTCTCTGAGGTACTGCTGGAGGTCATGGAGTTTTTGGCTTTCTTTTTCCATCTTGTCGTATGATCGCTCCCTGCTCTGGAACACTCTCCCTTTTGCAGCCTGGTGCTGTTTTTGTTGCCTGTCCAGCTCCTGTGATTCCTGTTCCAACCTCTCCTGCCGTGATTGCCTTCTGCTCCTGAGAAAATCCTACGTAAAAATAAAGACACAGTTGTACAGCCAGCTTTCGTCCTGAATTCCACCCACAATTATTACCAGCAGGAGCCAGAAATGGGTATAATCGGTGGAAACTCATTCCTTGCATGCAGAAAGTCACTTCTACCATACAAAAGGAGAATTTTACTTCCCATCTTTCCCCTCTTTACATGTGTCAAAACCCCATTACCATTCATTTATTTACCTCTAAATGATATGATTACATTGGATATAAAACAGGCGAAAGACAAATACGCTGATGGTGCCGCTTGTGGAATCAGGAAGAACATTCCTGCAATTGCCCTTACCAGCCTTTCTTTCTCTTGCTCCAGGCTCCTTTCCTTGCGCTCCGCCTCTGCCTCCTCTCTCTGCAAACGCCGTGTCTTTAAGAGCTGCAGCCTCTGACTTGCCTTCCTCTTCTCCTCCTCTAGCAAGAAGGATTCCTTCTTGCTCCTCTCTGCCCCAGCAGCCTGGATCAGTGCCATGTGCTGCAAAGCTCTGTCTTTGTGCTCCAGCTGTTTCTCCAGCCCTTGCAATGTTCTCTGACGCAATCGCTGCCTGTTCCGAAAACAAAATTTCTCAAATTTCTCAGGAGGAAAAAGCCATAGAAGAAAAAGACAGTATGTGAGACATGAAGCAGACATTCTGCAACCCGTGCTCGGACAGTAATCCAGGAGTCTTTGTTAGGTTATGAGGGTTAAACCTGTGTCCTAAACAGAGGTGGCAAAACCCCCAAATGGGCTGGTGCCTGATGTCAGCTAACTGCAGTCCTCTGTCCACCTGACTACGTACCCTGGTGCGGCTGTGAGTTCTTACCCATGAAGACCAGGAACTGAGGAAATGGGTTGTGCAGACAGGGCAGTAGGACTCATTTGGACAAGTGGATGGATATGTATGTTGGTGGTGGAGCCACAGAGGCAACAGAAAAGATGGGAGGAGGTGGGTCATGGAGGCAAGGACCTGCTAAGCTTAAGTGGACTGAAGGGCCAGGGCCAGGGAACAGGGATTTGGGAGCCCAAAGGACTTTAGGATGAGAATAAAGGGAATTTGCCTTTGGAGGTAATGCCTAAAGCATCACCCATATCTCAAGCATCTATTTTATTCCCACCAGTAAACCACCGTGACCCCTCTGCAGAAACTAGCATCAGCATAAGGCACGAGGCTCAGAGACTGAATGACAGCACCAGGGAGCAGACAGTACCAACCCTCTGACATGTACTACAAAACCCAGTTAGCTCCTAGGTACCACCTCTGGTTGTCCATGCGCAACTGGTGTCGGATGCCATCTGCCTCTTGCTGCTGCTCCCTCTTCAGCCACCTCTGCTCTTCTTGCCACCTTCTGTGCTCAATCTTGGCTCTGTTGAAGTCCATCCCTTTCCACCTCTCCTGAGATGCACTGGTAAAGACTGATTTCTGAGAGAAAAAAACCCAAACAAACAAAACTTTAAATCTCATCAGTATATTTTTCTAACACAAAGTGTAAACCTGCAAAACCAGAACCGTTTAATCTTCTAATGTCACTCTTGAGCTCTGGAAGCCACACTGGCTCGTGAATGCTACACTCCTGCTTTCCATCCACGAAAGTGCCGAGAACGATGCTAAAACCTGTAAAGAGTTGGCTTTACCAACAAGGGGTGCCTGAAATCCCAGCTTTAGTTCTTCCTAGGTCTGCAGGCTGTGCTCTTCTGTTGTTCCCATGTGGAGACAATGCCTATAATCGCCCAAGCTTGGTGGCGGCTTCTGGATTGGATGGAAAACACAGGTTCTGGCCACAAATCATGTTACAGATTCCTTGTTAGGCTTTATTAGAAAGAGAAACATCAGCCTCCCTCTGTTCAAGCAGAATCTTCCTGGAGTTCGTGCAGGTGTACTAACACCTCGCTGCCCATTGCCTGAGATTTCTACCCATGGTCAAGCAGCCTTTGTTTTCTTCAGTAGCAGCCCTGTCTCAGTGTGGGGCAGTGTTCCTAATTTGCATTTCTAAATCCACTGTGCTTCGTAAAGAGTTGAAGGAGCATCAACAAGGCTTTTTTACATAGCCATAGAGCAGTATTTATTTATTTTGTACTCTTTACAGTGCCCTGTATGACGTAAGGAGCAAGGAAGCATCGCTGACTTAGACATGCATTCCTGTTTATATTACTAAAGCTGTCTGGGGCTGGAAGAGTGTTTCCACAAGATAATTTCTTCTTTCAAATGCATTCTCTCTTCTAGTCTCAGCTGCAATTACCATGTTCTTGCCATTAGCTGCTCCTCCCCAAACAGCATGTCCATTTCTTTCCGGAGGACGTCTCTAACACTGCAAGCTGGAAAACACTATGGGACCTTCAGATAACATCCCTGCCAGTCTCATGTAGAAGTCACCATCCCTGGAGGTGTTTAAAAGACAGGTGGATTTGTTGCTTAGGGATGAGGTTTTGTGGTGGTTTTGGCAGGTTAGGTTTATGGTTGGGCTTGATGACCTGAAAGGCTCCTTTCAACCAAGACAGTTCTATGATTCTCTTAACACACTGTTCTGAATGGCTTCACTAGGGACTTTAAACACCTTTGTCCCCCAGTGTATTGCTATTCTTTGCAAAAATTTTACCTTGTGCGTGGTTTGTGTTTCATGACATACAGAGGGAGGGATCAAAGAAAGGATCAAAGGAGTTTTACAGGTGGGAGGTGAACAAATGGTGTTTTCCAGCAGGTAAAGGACTGGCCTAAGTCTCATTGGGAGACTTGAAGTTCTCTCTTCTGCTAAACTGACTACCTAGACATTCTCTTGCTTGCTTCCAGTATCTGTAAAAGAGGATTTTCTAGTTTTTTTCTACCTACTAGAGCTGGCTGAGAGGTTTATTTAAAAAAAATTAGCTCTGAAATAAAAAACTCTATCAAAGTGCTGAGTAAAAACACCAGAGGTTCCTGCACAACACCAATTCTAAGTGGAAACCTTATGCTGCTGTTTATGCATAGCCATTACTCTACACAGGTGTAATTTTTGTTTCAGTGAAAACCTTTGAGGAAGAGATCAAAGAAGAGTATATTCTGACATGACATAAACAAATTGCTTGATCCCGATAGCTAAATCTCGTGTGGACCAAATACTTACTGCAATGCTTTTGTCTTTTAGATTATTTAGAAGACTTATGGATCTCCTAGTCTGCACACTGGAGGTACTGTGTGGTCTCTGTACTCGTAGAGCTGATTTGATGGTCAGGCTGTCTTTCTCTAGCAACTGATTCACTTGATCAAAGAAGCTCTGGTGCCTGAAAGGAACCAAAGTGCTGGTTCCCAGGGAAGGGCTCCTTTGGGAATGCAGGATTGGAGCTTCAGCCACTCTGGACTCAAAAAGACCTTTTGAATAAATTAGTGCAGGGACATGAGAAGCAGCAGGCAGCTTATTAAAGAAAACAAATAATTAAAAAAAAAACAGTGGACAAGAGATGGTCTCATATAAAATATATTCAAACCAAACTTTTATAACTTAGTGCCAGCATTTTCCTCTGAGGAAGTGGGACATTTTTTTGTCTGAACAAAACAGGTCCCAGCTTGCCATTGCAGTCAGGCAGGTGTTTTGCTGGGTAACACAAGGTCACAGACTGCACTTGCAGCTCCTCAGGCTGAGGGTCTGTTTACATGGCATGACAGACAGACGTGAGCTGTTTCTGGCAATGTTCTGGGGCGAGTCAAAATTATTAAATTTCCTGATTAAGCAAAGCCTGAGCTATAGATCCTACTGAGAGACAGGAGAAATTAGCTTTGGCACAACATTGCTAACCCAGCTTTTGGCTAACTGAGGACAAGGGCAGTGTCTGCTTACACCTTTCTGCTAAAGACAGCGAGGAAGGGCAGCTGTTGCATGGAAGAGTCTGGAACATCAGCTGGGAGGAAGTGTGCACTTCTGTTTGACTTCTTATTCTCCCTCTACCAGCAGCGACACTTGGGGAAAGCTTTAGGCTTTCCAGGTCCTCACTTAAAGCCTTCAGTTGTCACAAAACAAGCTTACATGAGAACAGCAACAATTTGATTAAAATCATGATCCAGCCCCTTCCAGATGGAAAGGGAACAAAAGTTCACAGACTCACAGAATGTTAGGAGCTGGAAGGGACCTTGAAAGATCATCTAGTCCAACCCCCCTGCCTGAGCAGGATTAGATCACACAGGAACATGTCCAGATTGGCCTTGAATGTCTCCAGAGAAGGAGACTACACAACCTCCCTGGGCAGCCTGTCCCAGTGCTCCATCACCCTCACAGTCAAAAAGTTTTTCCTTACATTCACATGGAGCTTCCTGTGTTCCAGCTTGGACCCATTTCCCCCTGTCCTATCACTGGCCATCACTGAGAAGAGCCTGGATCCATCCTCCTGACACTCACCCTTCACATTTATAATCACTCTGTGACATTATAAAGCAATCGTTTCCAGCACAGATAAGAGAAGGAGTGCTCTGCAGGACAGTCCTGGTGAAATCTTTTTGTTCTAGGCAGTCCTAGTTCATGTTACTGTTTAAAGTAAGGAAATATTATAATAAATAATATTTATAGTGACCATTATGCTAAAGGTTAAGAAAACCCAAAAGCTGCTACTGCAGTAGTTGTAAAAGCCAAAAACCCCAAATTGCATCTGAAGATGAGCAACTTCTCAAGCCATACTACCATTAATACCTATATTATGGTGGCTATATTCAGCTTGGTGTTATGGCATTTTCTTTTGAAACATCAAGAACTATGGCTGCAGATCTTAGACATAATGGCCTGTGGCACTGATACTGTGTGTCAAGTCTTGTGTTTGGATAAAACAGTTACAATTTCAATACCGTGTTGGTGTTTAACATCAGCCTCAGCTTCCACATCCTGCTGTCTGCTGTCTCCTTCTTCCTTGCAGACTGTCTCCATTAAGCATCTGTCTGTGTTGACAGCAGCATCAAACATGGCATAAGCTGTCTCTCTCTGAGGACTCTAGAAATAACAAAAGATGCAATCATAATCCAGGCCTGATAAGACAAAATGCAGGTGAGTTTCATGAGCTTACAGTGTAAAATCTGGAGTTGCAATTAAGTCTGAGAAAGAATCAAAAAACTCTGTAGTAGTTCTTTACCAAACAAAGAACTCTTAAGGATAGAAATTTCCAATCACTTTATGGGTTTCTCTACATCTTCAAATGACCTAAAAGCTGACAGTACTTCTGATACAAGAGAGATCAGGCCAGAGGAGCTCTGACTGACAGACCCACATTTCTGGAACATACCAGAACTCACTTTTCCAACCCGCAGAGTGATAGAGAAAAGCTTGTCAGTAGCTGGTGCATGTTAACCTCCTCCCCACTGATCCTTATCCAGTGCCCTGTTCACAAGCACCGAAACACTGAGGAACACAAAAGTCTCCTTTGGTCTTCCACTGGGAGACCTGATGCCCCTACCATGGGTGGAGAAATACCTTAACAGCATTACGCCAGGGGCTGCCTTGGTATGGAACAATCCTTACTGTAATCCTTATCTGGTGTAAAGTCTTCTGCCTGACACCTTTTCCTGCCTTTACCTGTTTCACACAGAGGCAGGATACAGAGTAACTGGGCTTCTCATATTCAGCTTCTGTGGGAGAGGTTCTAGGAGTCTGACAGCTTTCAGCTCCTTCCCAGGTCAAAGGATCAGGACAACAGTGCAGCGCAAAGTCTCTCTTTAGAAGGCCTAAAACCTCTAGTAATTTTTTTTTGGTGCCAAGAGCAGAACACTTGAGCTAACAAAGCAGATATTATACAAATAGCAGACCACATGTTAACAGAAGAGCCAGAGAGAAGCATTTACCTTCTCAGGTTCTATAAGTGTTCTATAAGTTCCATCACTGTCCTCTTCCAAACAAGGCTGAACATCTTTTGGAATGTTTTCTGTCTCCAATCTCTTATCTTCCTTTTTCTCTTCCTCTCCTGAAACACTTTCTGAAGGTGAAATCCTCACTTTAGACAGCTGCTCTTCTATTTCCTTGCTGAGCTTTTCTGCAGTCGAGATTGTCCCTGGGATGAAGGTATCTTCCTGCTGTACTTTGCACGCTGTAGGCTGTGTGGGCTCCCAGGCTGCAAGGCAGCACTGGGGAGGTAAGGTACACCTACAACTGCACTTAGGACATGGCTGGGTTGAATACAGACCCCTTGGCCAGTAGTCCAGGTCTGTGTGACTCTGTCTGTAACAACCTGAGGCTCTATAACCCGGTGTCACAACGTATGGGTAGTTGGGGCTTGAATCTACCACCATCTGCCTGGCTGATAAAGGCATCTGCAGCTCTAGGATGATGCGGTCACTTAAGGGCAGGGAGATTCGCAGAGCTTGGTAAGAAGATACCTCCTTAGTCTGTCCATTCCAGAAACTCACAAGCACCCCTCTGCTGTTGCAAGCTGCACATAGTAAAAGGAAAAAAAAAAGCAAAGAATGTATTAGAAGCATGTCAACCTGTTTAATTTATCTCAGAAAGCAGGAGATAAAAGTAACAGCTTGCATTTCAGACAACTTTTTAACAATTTCCATTATTTTTTCTTTACTTGCTTAAAGTTTAACCTTCTTTTCAACTTCCTCTGAAGAGAGAGCAGATAGCAAAGTTCTCACTCATCACAGTGAGCCAGGATTTTACCCTGGAAAAGCTGGAAACTGGGCTAACAAACAATCAGGTGAATACTCATGAGGGCCAGGAACAATTTCCTCCTTGTGTTAGAAGGACAGCTCCTCCCCCTCAACGTTTTAGGAAGTTTCCACTCGGAGAACAAAGCAAAGGCTTTCTGGGAGCTGCATTCATTCGGGCACTAGAAAAGACCAGACTGGTTGGTGCCTCCAACAACAACCTACAACAACAACAAAAGAGGATAAAGAGAAACTAAACAGCAGGTAGTGAATTGCCTCCAGGGCTGAAAGCATTCGCTTTTCTGCACAGTGACCAGCAATCTTCTCCAGGCTGAGAGAGTTGGGGTTGTTCAGCCTGGAGAAGAGAAAGCTCTGGGGAGATCTTCCAGAGGCCTTCCAGTACCTGAAGGGGCCCACAGGAAAGATGGGGAGGGACTTTTTAGAAGGGTACATAGTGATAGGAGGAGGGGAAATGGTTTTAAATTGGAAGGGGGTAGATTTAGATTTGATATTAGGAAGAAATTCTTCACTGTGAGGGTGGTGAGTCACTGACACAAGTTGCCCGAAGAAGCTGTGGCTGTTCCCTACCTGGAGGTGTTCAAGGCCAGGTTGAATGGGACCTTGAGCAGCCTGGTCTAGTGAGAGGTGTCCCTGCCTATGGCAGGGGGGTTGGAACTTGATGATCTTTAAGATCCCTTCTAGCCCAAACCATTCTGTGATTCTACGATTCAAACCGCGGAGAGTTTAGCACTACTGAGAAAGTCAGTACCTCGTACCTAAACGTGTCTCCTTGTTCTCCATAACCTTTAGCACAGTGCCTGGGCCAAAGCGTTCAGCTGTAGCCTCCCACGGTGCCAAGACCCTGTCTCCTGGAGCAAGAGGCTGTTGCCTGGCATCTTCATAGTGGAGCATGTCATAGAGAGGCGTTTCCTGCACGCGAAGCTGTACCTTGCCCTTCAGAGCACGGCTTCTGTCAAACTCAATTACAAAGCGGTCCCTGCGGCTCTGCAAGAGAAAAACAAGCGGTTTGCAAGGCAGACACCTGGGTCCAGACAGCGGCCAAACACAAGTGCTAAGAGGGAGGTGGCAGAAATCCCAGGATGTGGAACATGATCTGGGGCGTAGCTTTCCTATTCTGCCAGGCTTTTTTCCTGTATCGTGTCTGCATTAGGCTTTAAGAGTAATTAAAAAGCTGGGGTTTATTGGGCTGACAGTCTTTCTCTTCCTTTCCTTTTGGACTTAGATTTTAATAAGAATGCAATTAGCGTGCTTAGGCAGAACTTCACCAGGAAGACCTCCCATCAGAAAACGAGCAGCCAAAAGAACCTGCCAGAAACGATGCAGTTTGTTATACAGGAATCAAAAGGATAATGAAGCAGCAAAATGTCCTAACTGTCAGAAATGTAAGTGCTTTATTTGAGCTTCCAACAACGTGTGCAGGGCAGATCTACCACTGAAACCTCAGCCTTCTCTACAGATCTGAGTGCACTTACACAAAAAACGCTGCCAACCCCACCTCCAGCTCAGGGCACTCATGCCCTTAGCTGTCCTCATCTCTTCTGCTCCACACTGGAGCTTATGGCCACCCTCAGCTGTAAACATCCTTATTTATTTAACTACCCTGCAAACTGGGAAATGCACTGAATTTTTAAAGCAAACCTGCAGAGGGGAAATTTTTTATCTGGCATCCAAAATCACCTCACAAACACCAGACACACACAGAAGGAAGAGAACAAGGAAAGCTCTCAGCTTGGTAAGGCGGGTGGTCCCTGAGGTCAGACATTTTTGGATTACTGTTACTAATGCTGTTTAGCTAAATGCTGCTAGTCTGGGTAGAAGGGGACAATATGGTAAGGGACCTGTTTTGTTTGGTCTGTCTCAGGATAACAACTTCTTATAACTAGTGAAACAGATGGGTTTCCAGGTTCCTTCTGCTTGCAGGACTCCTCACAGTAAAGAGCCAGTCATCATCAGGAAACAGATGAAAGTAGGATGTGGGAAGAGAATAGAATCATAAAATGGGTTAGGTTGGAAAGGACCTTTAAAGGCCATCTAGTCCAACCCCCTGCAGTAAGCAGGGACACCTTTAACTAGATCAGGTTGCTCAGAGCTTCATTAAGCCTGACCTTGAATGTCTCCAGGGATGGGGTCTCCACCACTTCTTTGGACAACCTGTTCCAGTGTCACACCATCCTCATAGCAAAGACCTCTTCCTCACGTGTAATCTAAACCACTCCTGCTCTAGTTTAAAACCACTGTGCCTCGTCCTACTGCTTACAAACAGTCCTCTCCAGCTTTCCTGTAGGCCCTTCAGGTAACAGAAGCACACACAGGGGAGCCACCCTGCCGCAGGGCCGTGGGACCAGTGAGACATGGGAAGAACAGGAGAATGATGGCACAAATCCTAGGGAGAGTCATTTACAAGCATGGTTCCCAATAAATGGCTGCCCTCACCTCTTGGGCAATGTGGCCCAGGTAGTAATATCCATCAGCTTCCCTCCTTGCCAGCACACGGACGCCTCTCATGAGCTTGGCAGCCTCTGGGGATGAATCAGTGAAATTTCTTTTTGCTGAGGATATTGAGGACATACAAAGGGAATCCAGGTCCTGAGCACAAATAGGAACGCTGTAGAAGACAAAACAAAACAAAAACCCAACACAAGAAGTAATGAAGACCTTTGCAACAGAACTTCTGGAACTTGCTGCAGTGAAAACAGACTAGATCTATGTGGGACACCCACACCACCCAGTAACAATTGTCTTTGAGTTTTATTTCTCTGCATTTCCAGTGACCCATCTGTGGAGTTTGAACTTACCATGTTACTGGCCATCTTGCCAGTAGAGAGCCACAGGGATTGTCATTAGCTGTATGACAACACTGGATGTGTGAGAGGGACATGGAGCTTATCTGGAGGGGGAAGGAGGAGATGGAAGATGAGCATGATTTTTGAATGCTTAAATCCTTAAACAGAAAAAAATATTTATAAAATTGAAATTTAGTTTCCAGTATATGTCGCTTTTTTTTTAAATTCTTCTACTGTATCTTGTGGCACAATGCTGTTTATCTGTAAACTCATCACAAATGGTTTTGATCTTCAGAAATCAAGCTTAGAAAGGAGAAATAATTAAAAAAAAAAAGTATAAGAGCTATATGACAAACCCCCCTCGTTTCACCTGCTTCTTAGTCATCCACTAGATATGTAGCAGAGGTATCATTCAAACAGAGGTTTAAGGTAGAAGCCATGTACAGTTGGAGGGGTGGATATGCCAGCTCAGGATGTCAGGCACAGCCTGACAATGGCTCAATGCCCAAGTGGAGACCAGTGATGAGTGGTGACCCTCAGGTATCTATACTGGGACCAGTGTTGTTTAATATCTGCATCAACAACATAGAGGAATTGAGTGCACCCTCAGCAAGTCTGCAGGTGACACCAAGCTGAGTGGTGCAGTCGATTTGCCAGAGGTATGGGATGTCATCCAGAGAGGCCTGGACATGCTAGAGAGGTGGGCCCATGCAAGCCTCATGAAGTTCAACAAGAACTTGGGTCAGGTCAATCCTCATTATGAATACAGGCTGGGGGATAGTGTGATAGAAACCAGCCTTGCAGAAAAAGACTTGGGGATACTGATGGACAAAAAGCTGGACATGAGCCACCAATATGCACTCTCAGCCCAGAAGGCCAACTGCATCCTGCATCATGAGAAGTGTGGCCAGCAGAGAGAGGTGATTCTGCCCCTCTGCTCTGCTGAGACCTCACCTGGAGTATTGTGTCCAGCTCTGGAACACTCAGCACAAGAAGGTCATGGACCTCTTGGAGCAGGTCCAGAGGAGGAACACGAGGATAATCAGGGGGCTGGAGCACCTCTCCTATAAGACAGGCTGAGAGAGCTGGGCTCTCCAGGTTCAGCCTGGAGAAGGCTCAGGGGAGCCCTTGTGGTAGTGG
This sequence comes from Heliornis fulica, assembly GCA_013399135.1. Lineage (NCBI taxonomy): Eukaryota > Metazoa > Chordata > Aves > Gruiformes > Heliornithidae > Heliornis > Heliornis fulica. The sequence continues at coordinate 213,841 of VXBZ01002375.1, forward strand.
CCTTCCAGTACCTGAAGGGGCCTGCAGCAAAGCTGGGGAGGTTTGTAAGGCCATGTAGCGACAGGATGAGGGGCAGAGGTTTTAAACCAGAGCAGGGGAGGCCTGAGTGAGCCATGAGGAAGAAGTTCTTTGCTCTGAGGGTGAGACACTGGAACAGGTTGCCCAGAGGCGGTGGAGGCCCCGTCCCTGGGGACGTTCCAGGTCAGGCTGGACGGTGCTCTGAGCAGCCTGCCCAAGCGAAGGTGTCCCTGCTCAATGCAGGGGGTGGGACTAGATACCTCTGAAGGCCCCTTCCAGCCTAACGCAGCCCGTGGTTCCCGGCCGGGTGAGCCTGTGCTCGGGCTCCCTCCACCCCGCCCCAGCGCGCCTCGCCTCGCCTCGCCTCGCCGGAGAATGCTGCGACGCTGCAAGGGCTCCGCACCAGGCGCACTCCCAGGAGCCCGCCGGAAGGTGAAGACGCTGCCCTGGGCCCTCGGGCAGCTCCGGCCCGCTGCTACGCGACCGGACGCTGCGGGCTGCACCACTTGGGCCGTCGTGGGGGGCAGGGAAGAGAAAGAGGGAAGAGGTAGAGTTACTTCTTTAGCCCCTTCCTTACAGACGAGCAGCCGGCGTCATCTTTCGCCCTGCGAAACGAGGGGTCTGTTTGGGGACGCGGCTCTGCGCCCTCCGTAGGCGACGCAAACGTTTCACCCTCCAACCGATGGGTTGGTGCCGTCCCGCTGCTCCCAAGTCCCGGGGAAGGGGGGGGAGCAGGGGTGTCCCCGCAGGCACCGCGAGCCCGCCCGCGGGGCGGAGGCACCTCTCCCGTGCGGGTCCCCCCGTGCGGGTCTGCCCCGTGCCGCCGCCCGTTTTGTGTCGCTCCGGACCGCTCGGCCCTTCCGCCCCAAGAGTTGGTAGGCGCCGGGCGGGCCAATTGCCGCAGCTGTTGCTGGGAGGTGCCAGGGTGACATTGTAGTGGGGAGGGGGGGCGGACGGACAGGAACCATGCTGGCATCGCTGGGGCGGTCGGCGGCGCGGCGGCTGCTGCGGACCGGGGGCGGCGTGACCGGGCTGCGGCAGTGAGTGGGGCAGCCGGGCAGGGCCGGGCCGGGGGGTTGCGGGGCGGGCAGGGAGTGAGGCAGCGGCGCGTCTGTTGCAGCGCGGGCGGCGGGGTGGACATCCAGCCGCGGTACCGGCAGTTCCCGGAGCTGACACGGAGGCAGGTGATCCACAGCGAGGTCATCAGCGGCTTCATGTGGTTCTGGATCCTCTGGCACCTGTGGCACAACTCGGACATGGTGACGGTGAGGCCGGCGCAGCGGGGAGAATGGCAGGGAGAGGCTGCCGGCGCCTCGGCCGGGCCGTGACCGCGTCTCTCCCCCAGGGCCACTTCCCCTACCCCGACCCTGCGGCCTGGACGGACGAGGAGCTCGGGATCCCTCCGGACGACGCGGAGTAGGCGCCTTTCGGCAGCACACCGGTACGCGCGCAGCCCCGGCCCGGGCGGAAGCACCAGCCCACACGCAGCCGGGGCCGGGCTTTCCTGTCGCTTCAGAGCGCCCGGCCGCGCCGCAGTGCCAGGGCAGGGCGGCTCTGCGTACCGGCCGCATTGGCGGCGCTGCCGCAGGCGCCTGGCTCGCAGCAGTTACCCGAGCGCTGCCTGAGGTAAAGGCGGCTGATGTCCGGCGCAGGACGCGGACGCCTTCACCCTCCCCTTGGGTACCTGAACACTGCGGCTTGGGAGCCACCCTCTGGCACTGCGAGCCTGGAGTGGAACAGGGGTTTGTTGACTTGCCGCTTAACTGCTGCCAGTTCGAAACTGTTTGCCCACGTTGTTGTGTAGACGCAGCATTACTTAACCTCAGGGATACAGGCTCTCTGCTTCAAGAGAGATCGGTGCAGTTTTCCCCTTAAGGGTTTGAGTCTTCTTGTTTTGAGTCTTCTTGTTTCTCATCCTTTAATTAGCCTCCTTCTTAAGCTGCTGTGTTCCATTACAGCTCTCAAACCAACAGCTTCAGCTACTGCTTAAGATGGTATGGGCATGGTCAAGGAAGTTCTCTCCTTGCCTTCCATGGTCAGGGAGGTTCTCAAGACTCACTTCTATTACTTGCAGGTCCTTGGAACTGAAGAGGCTGCTGGAACCAGAGCTTTGGGTTCCCACTCCGTCCTCATTTCAATAAAAGCCAACTGTAAACAAATTGAGCAATGCGATTGTTTTGGTTTGAAGCACTGAGGGATTTCTGGAGAATTAGCAGGAGATACCTGAGTCCACTTGAGTTTCTACAAGGTTTGCTTGAAACATGGTGTGCCGGTGCTACATCCACGTTCAGAGTGCTTTAAAGTTTGCAGGAAGGAAGTCACTAAGAATCATTTCAGTAAAGCTCCAACAAATGACTTCTAAAAAAAAAAGGGCAGGGGGGAAACAAACCATGTCTGTGTTAGAACTGCAGAGAAGCCAACATACAGAACCTTCGCTGAAGAGAACCCAGACCAAGTGGAGCCGAGCTTTCCTCAGGGTGAGGACCCTCAGGTATTACCAGTGTCCAGACTAACCCTGATGAAGCACAGCTGTGCAGTGTAAGATGTAGGGAGGTGGGTTATGCTCTCCAGGCATTCATGAGGAGGAGTCATCGTGAATTACGTCATAAACAGTCTCCTTCAGACTTTTTCATGCAGTCAATCTTTATTATAGCAGTATTCTCATATTCTCATATTCACATCAAGTACATAGAACTTTTTGCCTTTTATATAATACAGAGTTCTTTAAATAACTTTACACAGAAATAGTTTTCTTCCATCTGAATTCAGCTATCAAATTTTAATAGGTTTTAAGTCTCCATGCTCTCTAACCAAACTGGACAATATTTCCCATTGTACAAATTTACATGAGAGAAACTCCAAAGTACAAATGAAGGGACAGCAAAAGTAAAGGGGGAAGGAACAAACAAGAATAAGTTGTATTGGCAATTACAGGGGAAACTCAAGAAGGAAAGAAGGGGAGGTGCCATGGCCTATGTAACAGGAAACTGAAAATAAACATTTTGTTATGAATTGAAAAATAAATACAAGTTTCAAAACAATTACTCCATTGTAGATTTTAAAAAGCAGCTATGGAAATCTACTAACACAAATTGGTTGGGTTTTGTTTTTTTTAAGTAACCAGACTGGACCTTCTACTTTGCAGTTGTAAGCCCTTCGCAAGCCTCGGGTGGTCAGAAAGACAAAAGAAAGGAATGTTGTGTTAGCACAGATTTTAAGTTGGTGGGACATAACATTTCATTGCACTAAGGAACAAATAAAAGAAATCAAATCTGTATATAAATTTCCCTTTCCTCTCCTTACTAGATACTTTACCTCTCATAAACAAGCCTCTGTATTATGAGGTAATGCCATTGTCTTGACTACATATAAAAATAATCAAGTTTAAAGGATATAGATCTATTAATCTATAAACTTTAAACAAGCCAGTCCTCTCTTACTCCTCCCCCCAGAGTCCGACTACTGAGTGCTATGCTTTCCATCACGTTCTAGTGAAATGCAAGCACTGTGCCTCTCCGGGCCCCCCCGGGAGAGCGGTGCCCCTTTCCCCATCTAGGAAAAGCAGCATGCGCTCAAGACAGAGACAGTGCAAATAACGCACAACAGATCACAAACACGTATACCTGCTCCTTCAAATCAAGGCAGAGTCACAGAAGGCAACGGTGGCCAGCCTGCATGTGTGTTTTGACCTAGGGCAAGAGGGATCCAATGAGGCAGCTGATGACTGATGATTTTTTACAATTGTGTTAAGAATAAAAAAAAAACATTGCCTGCCCGGTGCTGGGAGACCACTGCTACAACTGAAACGGGGCAGGGAGGGAACTCCCACCCAGGAGGAGTGTTGTGCTCATGGTCAGGGTGCCCACAGTGCACCCAGGCTGTCCTGTGCGTCCCAAATGATGGCAGACCCCTGCTCTAGTGGCACGGCTCAGCACGGGACCCCAAGGGGATTTCAAGGGGGATAATGTACAGGGCAGGCCTTTCCCCGATTCCAGCAAATGAGACTGGTGGAACAGCAACGTTACTTTGGGCTGCCAACACATGCAATTTGGCCACTGTCAGGGTTCTGTCAGTTGAGGCATGTGGGGAGGGAGGGGAGGCAGGGAGGACCCCAGGCTCATGAAGGAATGATGTGCACTTGTTTTTGTTGATTTTTTTTGGTTTTTTTTTTTTCTTTTTTTTTCTTTTTTTTTCCTAAAGGTTCACAGCTTTGAATTAAAAAAAAAGCACATTTATTGCACTTACATTATATTTCAGACAGAGTTAATTTAAATTATACCCTCGGACACCCTCTCCCTCCCACCATCCCAAAAATAACCCAACACCCAAGTTTGGTCCATTTTGCCCCCTAGACCCACACCCGTGCCCAGACAGTGGGCTTTGTTTCTTCTCCTAATGTTCCTCTGAACTCCCAAACACACAAACAGATTTCCTTTTCGACTAGGGTGAATACAGAAACGCAACACAGATTGATATTTATCAAAACAAACCCCATTTCCCAAACCCAAACAAACAAAATCAAATAGTTAATTTTTGTGTTTTACTTGCTCAGAAGTAAATGCCACACAAGGCTTATTCTAACAGTACAGCTGCTGCAAACACAATAAACCAGACAAAATGACCAGGGACGGGCCACTGTCGTCTCCAAATCTCCAAAGGAGGCTGGATGAGCTGAACCCGCTGCTGCTGTCATGCTATGAAGCAAATGCTTAGGTAGTTCAGAAGTTTCTAAACACTCCCATCAGCTCCCTTCTCTTAAGGAAATAAGTTTCTTTGTGATTTTAACACCAGAATAAACACTTCTCACTTGTATTTTCAGTGCAGAGTTTGGGGTAGCTAGAAGGATTCCAGACTGTTCCTGGAACATTAGTAAAACGGTTTTACACTTTTCTTTCTAAAAGGAACAAAACTAAATTAAAATCTGGTCTGGTATTTTGGAGGAACTGTGTATTCAGGCATAACTTTAGAACTGACAGTTATGCCCAAAGTCTTGCCCCAAAAAAGAAAAGAAAGAGATCTGAAAAAGCACTAATCCCAAACTCCATAATTTCGTCCTTTACAGACAAGTAGGTTAAATATGACACTGGTATGTAGGTACTGCCAGAAGTCTACATAACTAGTTTGAAATTTGAACAAACCAAATTCAAACGCACTGGCTGTCCCTCAGCTGACAAGACACCTACCATCTCCCACAGTTAGCGTGCAATAGCAGTAGGCGATCACCGAAGAGGCGCCTGCATTGAGAAATCGCAAGAGGCCCGAGGAAGAACTACAGAAACGCGCCGATAACCCCAAACCCCAGGACTAATTGCACTTTCTGGGCCAGGGAATTAACTGTAGGTTCTGATACAAGAGGACCTTGATTTACATGAGCACCATCTGTCAATTTCTCCTCATGTAGCTCTCATTTTCCATCTGCTGTCTCATTCCACGATGCTATGACAGTGTAGCTTTGGGCCTCTTTAGAACTTTCTATTATCTTTCTTTAAAAAGATATTTGGAGGGGGAGGAGGGCTTATTAAAGCTCAATGAGCCTCACTTGACTTTCCACAGAGCAGATGTCAAGCAGCAGGTTTACTGTAACTGAATTAGGTATCCTTCAATTCCTAGCTTTGAAATGATCACAGGTATTCTGGGGGATGCTCTGCCCTCCTTGCTCCTTTACAGGACCTCACCAACTCCTAACTGCCTATCTATAGTAACAGCTATATACAGAACTACCGCACCAGAAGTAAACCAAAGCCACAGCTCTAGTTACAAAGCACCTGGTTTACATTCTGTTGTACTTTTTAAGGTTGCGAAGGCACATGATCATTTGGCAAACTGCAAAGACTGGTTTTGGGGATCCCTGTGTAAACCATTTCATGGAGGATCTTGGTAGGTCTCTTTTCTACAGAAAAGATATATGCCAGTTTTCCACTTGAATTCACTCTTCTGTACTCTGTTTTTAAACAGCTTCCTCCTTCCACAGATTCATGGTTATTTACTGCTGTCATGGTGCTGAATTAGTAGCTCCTGTGTTAGCATCCTTCAACTTCAATGCACAGAAAAAGTTTTAACAACTTTTCTCTGCTCTGCTTCTTTGAAGATTTTATTTACTAGGTAAGAAGTAACGAAGCAATGAAGAAAGCTATTAAAAATGCATGACAAAACAAAAGTGCAAACACATATTAACAAGGCTGCAGTAAACAGAAAGTTTCCTACCATAATGTTCTATGTAAATGCGTTAACAGAAAACCGGAACACCCAGCACCTTCAAAGTGATGCCTAACAGTCCACTCGTGCAACTGCTTGTTAACTGGACTTGACTGTACCTAGAAGCTTTGCCTGTTGCATTGTGCTATTGGTGATGCTTTTTTCCAACAGAAGACACGTCATCTACAGTACTATGGAGTTTGTGCTACACATGCTGCACTCACAGTCAAGAAGGGAATGAAATCTAAAGGCTGCAGAAGTGTGAAATGTCTATGTGCTTCCTGGAATTTAGCCCCTCCAGCTATCAGAAGTTATGGGATCTGGCTTCTTCAGATGTTCTGTGAAATGCTGGATGTATTTACATCACCATGCAAACACAGAAGCAAACTTGTTTATGTATGATCTTCAGTGTGTTGTTTCTGCCTCCTTCCCCCCATCCCATTTTGGACCTTTGTGGACATGGTACTTATCAGCAGTCAGAATTTCACTGATTTTATGCCACGAAGGCCAAATTCTGCCTCTAGTGACCACATACTAATCCAAGTGATGTCCCAAGGCCCAAGAGTCCCCGGTAAGATGGCAGGATTTGACCTCAAGCATTCTGCTGCTAGAGCATTCAAGTAGAAAAAAAGCGACGATTTTATGTAAGTGGGAAAAGCAGAAATGGATTCATTTAATGACCTGCCATGAGTTTAGTGAAAACAAGACAACAGGACTAACTCTATCTGGGGCCACGTAGGACCTTATGCTGAAATTACTTTGGAAAGCACCAGGCCTCTATGGTCAAATAATTTTGTTTAAGCTCCCCTACAGTGTTCCAGTTCCAGCAAATATGCTGCAGGAAACAATCATGTGCTGACAGGGAAGAGGTAGCAGAGAACAGGCCTCTTCTAGCTAGAGAGGGGAAGGTGTGTGTGTTTGGCTAACAGAGACGTGAGTAGCTGGCATTGGATACTGGCAGTTTTGCTAATAACTCTTAGATACCAGATACCGTAGAGCTGAAAGCAGTTTTGACTGTGCCAATGCTTGTCCCAACACATGCACACAAAATATACGTTGACAATTCTATTCCATGGCACGTGCTGCTGGTTAGGACACCTTTAAGACTGGTTCTGATGGCATGCAAGACATTAAAAAAAAGCTCTTAAGGAAAAGATGGATTAAAAAAAAAGTAATCCAATTATTTACAAACCAAATTTCTTCCAAAATTTTGCACGGGCCCTCTTACAGGCAAACACACTACTACAGCCACCTGGAGGGAAACAAAGGGTGAAGACCAGTAGAAATGCATCCTGAAAGGACTTTTCTAAACAGCAGCCAAACAACTTGCACATTCCTCAGGGAGAAAAAAACCAAACCAAACAAAAAAAAAAAAAAAAACAAACCCCAGAAAAACTACAAACAAACCCCAATAAAAAAAAACCAACCACCCCAAAGATCATGTGTTACTTATAAAGTGCTTTGCATGGACAAGGATAGCAATCTTCCTTGTGCTTTTCCTATGGGCTCAAGAAGCATACTGTAGACTAATGGGTAATGAATATTCACAAAAATAAGCTCATTTTAAGCAAAGATAGAATGAAATTCCTAACAGTTATATTTTAGCAGATTATCTTCTGCCAGCATGACCTTGTGGAAGGAAACTCAGGCTTTTAAGAAGCTCTGTGAAACAAATGACTGTTGAACCACCTGTACATTCTTGCTCTGACACAACAGTTTCTTTCAAGAGGATATTAATTTCCAGTACACCCAGCACGTACAAATTAGGCCACGGCCCATAGGGGGCTGGAGCAAGGTGCGGGGTGGAAGGAGGATGAGCAGTGACGAAGTCGCTCTCTGGGAGCGCAGTTCTGTAAATGCTCTCACGTGCCCGCTGACCCCAGCAGCCCAGGGCTCCTTCCATCTCCTCAGTATCGGCCTCAGATGATCACCGGGGAGCACTCTGACGTCACCGGTCTGCACACCACCATTCACTCATCAGCGCCTCCACACTGGAAAGTGGCTATTGCTATTATTTAAATTCCTGCCAATCTCAATAAGGAAAAAAAACCTTACAGCATCTGAAGACCCACAGCAGACAAGAAAATATTTGTGCTTTTTTTTTTTTAAATGCATCCTGTACACAGAATCAATTCTATTCATGTACCAACATGAATCACTTCATTCTTGTAGTGACTATTAAGTCATTCACTATTGCTGTCTTGCTAATGTTTGTGGAATTAATATGAATACACAGTATTTCAGTTATAATTCCCACTTCAGATTAGTCCGGTCCCTATAACACCAGTAAATATTTACTGACAAACATAACAGATGACCAGCAACACCGCAGAACTCCAGGGTTTTAAAAGCACGTTCCACTACCCATGTGCATTTCTCCCTTTGCTTGGGAGCAACCTTCTGCAGACAGAAATGGTCCCAACTCTCTCCTAGGGAGGGAAAGACATTGCCCTCACCCAATACACCCACGTTTAGCACAGACATCACACTCATACACAAGTAACTCCTTCATTTATTTGTCATTAATTTGTTTAACACCCTCCCACCCCCTTAGCAAGAACCTCCCTGCTCGAGGTGGGGGTGGGGTGGTTCTCCTGCCTCACCTGGAGTGGTACAAGGCAGATACGAATCAAATTCTGAAAACTTCTGTCTGAGCTTGAGTTTCTTTCTAATGTGGTCTGACTTGCCTCTGTACAAATAATTTACATGTAATACCACATACCAGAGTACTCTGCAAACAGATCACATCACAAAATATTCTACTAGAGGTAAATGATGTGCAGAACTTTATGAGTTGGGGTTGTTTTTTTTTTTTTTCTTTTTGGTTATTTTCCCCTGACTGGGTAACTTGTCAAAAAGCTACCAACCATTTGAAAACCAGGAGTGGAGGACAGGAAAACAAAGCACTCTAACGGAGATACCGCCACCTTCATCCTAGTTTGCAAAGTGTACAAAAGGGAAAGACAAATGGAAGGGAAGGGATGACTGGGAAGAAAGCAATGAGAGGAGAAGTAGTCAGCGTGGATCCAGCAAGTACCGTTTTGTTTTAACAACTTGCCATTAGGACAAGATGTTCCACATTTACACACACACTTATCAGAGGACGTTTAGTTAACAGGATAAAAATCCTTTAAAAAAAGCTCTTGAAAGTACCAAAACATAATTTTCGGAATGTCTAATTCTAGGGTGGTTTTGTATTTGTATTTGTATTCAATTCAACCTGAGAACTTTTTTCCCTATTTATGAAAGCATTACATATTGGTAAGGTACCTGGCATTAACCTGCACCCTCGTTTAAAATAAAACTTTTCAAGTAGGTACATACACCATTCACAGTCCATATCACGAATTTTTCAGACTTTAGATGCTGTGGTAGCATCCTTGATAAATATATTGTATCATATGATACAAAAGAAAAAAAAAAAAAGGACAATCTCGCTACATTTTGTTTTTTTAAACTTCAGTTTGTTGCTGGACCAACAAAAGAAGGATCTTCCTAATCCTTCTGAAAGATGTTGTATATCCACACACCAAGAAAATACTGGAAGAGGGAAAAGGTTAAAGTTGGTGGTTGTTGCTTGTTTTTTGAAGAAGTGGTCAAGTAAATCTGAAAATAGGTGCAGCAGCATCCCCTTTTCTTTCAGATTAACCTCTTCGCCTTTAGAGTAACATCTTCTCCAGCTCCCATCAGCCCACCCCACACTTTGAATTTTACTGGAATAAAACCCAGTAATACAGACAGATTCAGGTGCTTGATGCTGTACTACAGTGAAAAGAGGATACTGCATTGTCTGTAAGTCAGTGAGTACACCAGGAAAAAACAGATCAGAATGGAGAACAACTCTTTTAAATTAGCACTCATCAGATTTTCAGCCTCTGATGGTACATTGTTAGAGGGAGAAAGCCGACTGGCAGACCATCCAAAGCAAGTTTCCTAAGTTGCAGCAGCAGTTCCATCCCCTCATGCCCGAGCACCACAGTCACACCACGAGTGCCCTCTCCTCTCTCCTGGGAATGATGCCAACGGCACAGGCAGCCACTGCGGGTCTCCAAATGCACGTGGTGGTTTGTGTTGAAGGAGAAACACTGGCAGCAGAGGATTCTGGTTCCCAAAAAGGTACTTTTTTTCCCATTGTGTTGGACTGGCAGTTCCATTCTGCTCCACTTTTAAGCTTATGGATATCTTTTGTAAATTACTTTAGGTTTTGGTGGAGCAGAATAGAGTTTTGATGTTAAGAAACTGTAGGAACACAAGACTTAAATAACAGAGTGGGTGCTGCCATGGTGCTGTGGCTACTTGAACGCTGCAAATTCTCCTGTAGAGGGAGGACAAGAGCTTGGTTTAAGAAGGTGATTTCAGTTAACCAGGTGGTCAGAGATTTTTCTCCAGACTAGTCAAACATTAGGTTGAATATAAAAAAAGACGTTAAAAAATGCAAACTGTTAAAATTAAAGCACAAAAGAATACATAGCGAAGGAACACCGAATACAGATGCAGCATATTTTACCAAAAAAGAATTTCATGAAAGCAAGCTGTACCCGTTCTTCCCAGGACAGAGGTCTGAAAGTTCAAGCAAAATCTCATTCATCATGCATGCAAATATATAAATGGGTCAGTTTAATTTCACTTTAAAGTCCTTATTGCACATATATCCTCCTGGAAAGCAACAGCTGCAACAGATGTGTCACATGGCAAACTGGTTTCTACGCTGCTGTAGAACTGGTTTAGTAACAAAGAGCTATCTGATACACCCCTTAATCTCTGAAGACTATATACAGTAAAGTGCCTGAACATGAAACCAGTATTAAAGAATACTAGAATCTGATTTAGAGACTCGACCTACTGTGAGAGAAGTAAGAACAGTGACACTGTTTACTCACTACCAGACCAGAAACAAAGCCTCGCTATCAGGGAGGACAACAAATAAAGAAGCCCATGGTTTCTGCAGAATTACTGAATAAGCAATAATTCTACGCAATGCTTTCACATGCAACGATCTCCCAAAATTCTGTCGTCGTGCCACAAGATGGCCTGGTAGTCCTGTTCCACAGGTGATGAAACTATGGGACAGCGTAAAAATCGCTGTCTAAAGTCTGAAGAGGTTTGTCAGAGAAATGAATAGAAGCTGAAACAAAGATACACGTCCTCTTAAATCTTATATCTGAGCTAAAAGGTTTCCCTGCCACCCACTAAGAAATCGAATTCTGTAGGATTTTTAGGGAGGGTTGTCCAGCTATACAGGACTAAAATAACTCAGGCGCAAGAGAAAGAGAACCACATATACAGTTTCCTGTTGTTGGGCTCTACACGAGTTTTGGATTAGTTTCTTGAGAGGACTCCTCCAAGCTCTCTCAAAAATGAAGGACTGATAAGCAGGCAGAGGAGACCTTTTGTTCTGTTAACAGGAGCACGTGAACACCATTACAGACAAACAGTTGCTCCCTGTCCCAGCGTCCTTCCATCCTTCCAAGAGCAAGTGCTTTGTTGGTTCGGGTTTTCCTACAAATTCATATCCTGAATATTGGAAACAAACCAGAAATACCCCCACTAACAGAATTATAGCGGGATAGCATTAACTCCATGGAATGCATTGCTCTACTGAAGGAGGGAAACAAGAGAATGAGCCACAAATCTGCATCAGGAAGGTGAAAAAAGGGCATCTACAGGACCTGGTAGGAACAGCCAATAGAGCTGATATACAGGAAAATGCATAAAACAGGAGAGAGGAGAAGGGCCCTGTGTGTGGTAGGAAATGATAAGGGAGTATGCCCAAGGTCTGAAGTAAGGGCAGCTGGTACAGGTGCTAGAACAGACATGAAGCTCTACTATCATGATAGACTGCAGGGGTAGGTCTAGGTTGTAACAACAGGGAATAAAAACTTTACAACAGATCTAATCACTTTTACTAGTTCTACCAACTGATAAAACCCTTGTTTAAACTACTCTAACATCTGGTAATTTTTCTTGCCTTTCTCTGGCACATTTCACTGATTTGCCAACTCTCTTCATAGCATCTTCTAGAAACCCCTCAAATTTTTGCACAGTATTTTGTTGTTTTTTTTATAAGGACAAAAAAGTCAAAAGTATTGCCTGTGAGGTTAATTTTTAAGAATGACATTCATGCTTAGCTACACTCTGAAAACATGCTCTACTTGATTTATTTTTCAGTCTGCCTTCCTAAACTGCTGATTAAAGATCAATTTATAAACAAGAGATTGCTCCCTCATTACTCATCTTGTCCTTCTGCCCATTTCTGGTAATAATTTAGCTTTTAATAGTCAAACAGGGATTTCAGAGAAAAGATGAACCATTAATTTGGAAAGGGCAGCGGAAAAACAGGATCAGAAGTCAAGAAGCATTTCAAATAGAATGGAAGCTATAAAAAGGTGATTTTCAGACTTTTTTGCCATTTAAATAAAACCCTAACACAACCATTTTCCTTGACAAGCTGCTAATGCTAAATCTCCCCTTTCAAAATGCAGGTGCTAATCCAATCTCAAATCAAACAGAGACCAAAACAGGTAACGTGTTCATCTAATAATTGGCTTATGTCGATTGAACTTGTATGAAATGCTGTTACCAGTAACATCTTTCCCTGCATGTCAGATGTAGATGGCTATAGCAACCCACGTACAGGAATTCTCCATCCTGCTAGGTGTTGACAGCACTTTCAGGAGCAGTTAAAACACTTTATGTCACCCTTACTATTCTGAAGATGTAAAATATCTGTAGCTGGTTCTTTTATCTTCTGAAAGAAACCCCATCTGTATAAGGGGGGATGAGAAAACACAGGCAATCTCTTCTGAGAGGTAAGATGCATATAGATAAACAAAGTATCCTCTGCTGTGAGCTCACTGTTTTCCAGCAGGACTGGAAGGTCCTGCCTGAAAGCAATGGAGAGACAAAATGAAGACAGCTTTAAGAATATGCCCTGGAAAGCCAGGGCAGATCCAGAATAGGATCATTCTGATTCTGCCCTTCTAAGTCTTAAGATGCAATTCTGTAACAGCCAATGCTAATCTAAACTAGGACTACTGTGGTCCCACTCTCCCTCCTGACCTGAGCAGCAGAGCAATGACCTGCCACATGTGAAGTGCCACACTGGCACTATCTGGCCCTGATGCAAGGTGGCTCAAGGAGCAGACCTAGCAAATTCTAGCTCAGGTTGGCGGGCAAGGAGAGTTTCCTAAACAGTTTTTGGAGAGCTGCTCTGTTAGTGGTGGTGGGAATCACCACAGCTAGTGGAATTAGAGAGCATCTGCCAATGCAAGGGTAAGGAGCTAGGCCATGGCTACTTCCATTGAGATCAGCTTACCATGAAGCTATGTTACTACGTAAGTAGTGATTCGGAATGTGAAAAAGCCATCAGGTATTTTTAGTCATTGTGAGCCAGACATCCGATGTGCTTCTGAGAAACAGAACTTGTGATACTTGCTTTGACTGGTAACAAAGAAATTTCTTTTGAAAGGATGAACAGCACTTGTAAAGCTACACTCCTTGCAGAGAGCCCTTTCAGGTTAGTCACTGCAGGCTTTTCATGCTTGTCACATGCAAAACAAGTGGAAACTATTTTAAATGTACACTTCTGAACTAAAATAAAAAATCCACATTCTTTCATGTTGTGTCTAAACAACATATTATAAAGGCATGTTCTAAGTGAACCTGCTGCCCCTGATTCCTGGAAGGATTTAAAACGCAGTTACCATTCTCTACACACCCAAATTTAGAAGTTACCTGGATTCATGTGGTTACTAAGGTATATTACACATCATAACTGTATTCTTAGCTTATCTGTATCCTGGGGTAGATGTCATGTTTCTCAGAAGAATCCTAAGGAGAATAATGGTTCCCTTCTAGGCCCGTGCCTTGTCTACTAAAGTAGAGAGGAACTGACTGATCAAAGGCAAACACCAAATTCTAACACCTTGCTGGTATTACATTTACAGACACAGAGAAATGCCAGAGAGGCAGTTTTCTGCTGGATCTTGCACTGACCTCCCAGTTTGGATTCCATTCACTATCTAAAAAGAAATTTGGAACATGCACTAATGTGGATAATCAGTATCCTCAGAAGAATACACAGCAGCCTTTAGGCCCATCTGGTCCTTCTAGAAAGTACCAAGACAGATATTTTTCTATGCTGAGATGCAGGAAAAGAAAGGAAAAAGGAATCTTACATAGTATAAACAAACTGGCTGGGATCCTACATACTTGCTTTTGAGAACAGATAGCTATTTCTAAACAATATAGTTGCCCCAAATCCACAGGTGTATTTAAGTACCTTCATCCTACATATGGCCAAATCTTGTTAAAACAGCAATTATAACATACAGAAGTTAAACTCCTAAATGCCTTTTTGTCAAATAAAATGAATGATTCACAAAAAAATACCCTCCTTTTAGGCTCCATAAAACATTTAGGAAGAAGTTAAGCTCACATTCTGGCCATAGATCCCAACCTTTGCTTGACATGTAAGAAAGGTGACACAGGAAGAATTCTAATGCACTGACTATACATTAGGGAATGGGGCCAAATGTGTCTAAGGATGGCATCATTCCCCCACCCCCGCCATAACTGTAGTTCCTATAGCAGAGAACAATCTTAACAACAAGGAGGATAACACTACTCCAAGAAATAATTTGTTTGAACTGATCTGGAAGACCAGAACTCATGCTTTTACTGTGATGGGCACTGTAGGCTGTACTGAATACCATACCCCAAAACTTAAGCGTTCTGCCTCACTGTCAAGAATAAAATAATAATTAAAAAAGGGGGGGGGGAAACCCCACCTAAGTCCTGTTTTAATCTTAAGATAAGGCTGCCAAGATGAGGTGAAGCTGCCCAAAAAATGGGAAACAGATTTTCTAAAACAGTAAGAACTTTTGTGATCTGTAACTATTTCCATAGAAATAGATTTCAACAGCTGAATTTTCTTGACTAACAAAGTAAGAAAAGTTAGTTCCCAAACCGTTCCAACAGCAGAAAACAAACAGACCATTTGAATCCAGCCAGAAAACGTACAAATTGCCTACATGTCTTTGAGCACTTTAACTCTGCCCCCTGTTTTAAATGGCTTAGTTGCCAGACAGCAGAAAACAAAACATTTTTTTGAATTCCTGATGTCAAAAAACCTATTGCTAGCAACATGCAAACTTCTCCATAAATATGCAAACCAGCAGCCATTCAAAACACTCCTGGTCTTGGAAGTACTAACAGAACAGCAATAGTTTGTTTCCGATGCACAACAATCTGTGAAAAATAATGCCATAGCAGTTTAAACCATATAACTAAATAAAAAACCTGCAAGAATACAGTCAGTAATATCATTGTTTTCATATCTGACATCAAAGCCTGATAAAACCTGAATGACTACTCTGATTGACTTGTTCCAGGGGAACACTCCAGAAAAAAACAGAGTTTTTAAAATGAGCTGAAAGGATCTTGGTTAAGGTGTTCTTGTTTTCTCAGATATCTAGTCTAATTGAATCACTTCAAGTCAAACTAGCAGACTCTGTTGTTACTGAGCAGGAGCACGTTCAGTGAGATTCATAACTATATTAAATTAATTAAAACATTTAATCATAACAGAGTCCATGGTATAATACTGAGTCCATAAAAACAACTTCTTTTTCAAATCCTCTTTTCCTCCTATGGGTGTTAGCAGTCTTTTTCTCAAACTATTTGGTTAGATTTGAGATTTAAAATATTTTAAAATTTTTAAATCTGTGCTAATTGAAAGATACCAGCATCACTACCAGTGACGTTCTTGCAGTTCAGCAAAGGCAGATTCAGAATTTCTTCTATGTAGCATTGTAACAGAACAATCTAAGACAGTCTAAGCGCCAGCAGGTCAAAGTATTTAGGCAAAAATAGAAAGCTAAAAAAACCAAACCATGTCACCACTCCACTCCAGGAAGAGATGTTACCTAAACAGCTCTATTTTAAACTTCAACTTTCAAAATAAGAGTCACATGTCACAGAGGTCTTTCTTCAGATTCAGTGTGTATCTGCTCACTTTGTCTGACTGCAAGAAGTTTTGACTGTGCTCAGCCTTGAAGCTGAAGTTTGTTTTTCCAATTGCTTCCCACATGGGAGTAGTATTACTAAATGAGGAATCTAAAGTCTACTGCGCAAATATTATGACCTCAACCAAAGTAAAAAAAAACCAACAACCCAAACCAAACCAAACCAACAAAACACCACCATAGCTCGAGCAGACTAAAATCAAACAGACTCCTAACTAATACCAATCAATAAACTAGGCAAAAATGACATTCAATGACCTTCAGAGGATTTTTGCTCATTTTGAAGTGACTTTTCCCATTACTCTTATGTGACCTTGTATTTCTTCTTGTGCCAGCTGTCCCAGGGCATTCCTTGCCAACACAGACTTTGTGCTAAGGACATTCAATGCCCACCATTAGGAAGTGAGTCTTCATTTCCCTCAGTAAACCTTAAAAAGGTAGCTGGTAGGAACTGAGAACGCTCACACTGTTTGCACGCACAGGAACACACCAGCCCACACACACTTTCACATTTCTTTTCAGTGTACTGGAAACCCACCGTATCCCCCTGCTTGGATGGGTGTTTTTGGAGAAGCACAAGCATATAGACTAAAATCCTCTGTCTGGAAGCCAGCCCGGTTTAATGAGGGCTCAGATGCACTGCGGTGAATTTTTGGCAATGACCGGGCCAGAAGTTCAATGGAGGCAAGAATCTGAAACAAGTAGAAAAATAACTGATCAAAATCTGTGATTCCAAAGTTGTTACAGTCTCTTAAAACCAAAGGTAGAACATCAATTACCTACAGAAAAATATTTATACACAAATGTAAACAGAAATGTCTAAAAACATATTATTGCATTGCACTCCAATATTTATACCCTCAGAAAGCTGAAAAGGATATTTTGAGGGAAGAAACTGTCTCATTTTTCCCTTTAAAAGGACATACTGACTTTCCTTTGTAAGCATAACGATTATAGTTGCTTTTTATTTGCCTTCTCCTTTATGCACTAGTACCTATATATGCAAATAAACACAGGGTTGGCAGCATTTGCTTAATGCCACTTGCTATAAAGTCAGCAGGGGGAGCTCCTTGTTTTTTTTCAAAACGTTTTGGTGATATTCAAACCAAGAGAAAAAAAAATATATAAGGAGTGTCATTCATGTCCCCCTCGTCCACCCCCCAGCTTTTAAACTCGAAACCTTGCTCAGCAGGCACAATAAATCAAGTTTTGTGGCAAAAATATCAGTTTCTCTTCGTAAAGCTTGGGGGAAGAACAAGAAGGGGAGGGGGGAAGATTTTTGAGAACGTACACAGCAAGTTCTAATTTGTGTCTCTAATTGCAATTATTTCTTTCACTGTGTCCCAGTTAAAAGATATCTCCAACACATAAATGCTTTTCTAATAACATGAGTCATTTTAATACCTACTTTTTGAATTGAAAACGAGCATTTTTAATTATACATCACTAACCAGGTACTGAACCAGTACTCTGATGAAGTCATATTGAAGCAGTAATAAAATAATATTTGAATTGTCCAGTGAGTTCATAACTGATATTTATTTTTAATATTTGAATTGTAAAGTCTACTGAGAATGAAAGAGGAACATTTCCAACCTGTGGAAAAAGGGGTCTCTCATCTCTTTTCTTTTTTAAGCATTCTGCCATTAGTCTCTTCATAGCTTTTGGGCAGTTGCTCCGTACTTTGCTGAGGTCTGGAGACAGGTAACCTCGTCCCACCATAAAAATTATCTTTATTTAAGGAAAAAAAAAAATAAAAAAAAAAAGATATAAGGGGAAGAACATGAGTCCGTAACACAAACAGTAATGAAAGATTAACATTTCGCTAGAACATTTCAGTCCCTGCAGCAAGTTTCCTGTTCCCAGGAAACACTATCTGGTACTGAAATTTCTGAGTTACCTAGAGTAATGCTTGCTAACCTTTTCCATACAGAGAAAAAAATCAGGTTTTTTTTTTCAATCTTCCTAAGAGAGTTTTCTGTGAAACACTAGTAAATGGTTACCATTTTTAGTAATAACTATCTAAGGAATGGTTCTTTGGTGTCAAAAACTGAATGCCTAAAAATAAATATTCTGTTAATAATAAAGATTCTATTTTATAATATAAATGCAATTTCACACTGAAAGGCATTTTTACAAAACACGTGAATTTCAGGATACTAAAACAATTTACCTTTTGAGAATAAATTCCTTTATATACTTTTCCACCAGAAAAGCTTATTCTTGCCATCTGACCACCTTTCTCACCTCCCCCCAAAAAAAAAAGAGAAGCTGCTGCTCCTCTGCAGAAGAGGAGACAGTCAGACTTTTTATTTTTACGGTAATTCTGTTAGCATGGAAGGCTTATATTTCACTTCAGGATAAAACTTCAGCATAAACCAAAGTAAACTAATATCAAGCAGGAAAGCAAAGCATAAATATGGTTAATGCTGTCTTGGATACATAAAAAAAAATTAAAAATAATCAAACATCATTATGTCAAGCCAAGGTCAAACGTGATGTGGTTTGGGTACCACAGTGGTGCTGACACTAAAAAGCCCTTTCAAACTAGCTAATCAAAGATGCATTCGTGCTACAGCAGGTCATGACTAGCTTTTCTGAACACTCAGAGACCCAGCAGGTGTGCCACACCTTATATTTAATGAAGTGTAACTATTTCATATCATGCCTCTGGAAAATAAACCCCAGCACCAAAAAACAACCCCAAAACAAACAAACAAACAAACAAAAAAACCCAAAAACAAAACAACAAAAAAACCACAACAAACCAGAAAAAACCCATATATCAAGCAAGCTATACATGTTATTTATACTAACACAATTCTGGTCCTTTTTCAAGTTTTTGATTCAGTTGCATCTGTCTTGGCATCAAGGAGGACTATAAAACTTCCATATGGTTTCTTCAGAAATCCCCATGTGCCAGAGCAGCACTTCATAGTAAAAACTTGTCTACCCTTACCTCTGCTGCAATGAGACTTCTCTAAAAGTTACTCTTTTTCTAAATAGTTACACTACTTGAGTTGAAATTATTCAAAACTAGTTATTCTTTCTGTTTCCAGTACCCTCTTTACAAATAACATAGGGACTAAACTTCTATTTAACAAATAACATAGGGACTAAACTTCTATTTAACTAGAGAAAAGAGAACATCACTACAGGAACAGTCCTAGTCCATCTAGAAAAATCTGTTAAGGTGAGAGAAATATTCTGAGTTGTAGTAAGAATGATGCTTTGCTCACTAAGATTCTTATTTTTGTCATGGTAGCTGATGGAGAACCATCAGCACAGAGTGAACAAGATTTATGCCTTTTCAAGCAATGGGCCACAAGCGACAAAATTCAAGACACATTTTATGTTTTAGCTTCACTTGCAATTTAAAATTTGTTTCAATGTGCAACTGCAGCATTGGTTCATCTTTCAAACCAGAACAATGCCCAACAACTGCTTCTAGAAGGCTAAATCCATCTGGCCAGGAATCTGGACACTTCCCTTCTTTCAAAAAGTAAAAAAAAAAAAAAAAATTAAGAATAATTATAATAAAAATAGAAGTCACTCCAAATTTGATTAATTGGGATGAAGTACTCTGACAAATATGGAAGCAACCTTATAAAATGGCATGCACAGATGAACGTTGCTATGGTTGCAATTCTCAAGTACTGACAGTGAAAAAACAAAGGATGTGGACAGACAGAGATACAACAAATATATCACCACCCAGACACAGCACAGCTTACACCAAAAAATCTTGATGCACAGATGCTATTTTCAGATTAGACAAAGAAATAATGAATCGGATATGCCCTCACAAACATGCCTATCCTGTGGAGTTGTATCATTAGACTTAAGGAATTTTGTTCACAATTAAGTAATCTTCTTAGAGGATTCAGACACTCTGAAAAGTCATACACTCCATCAAGCAGGATTTGAGAAATGCTGGTAACCCTAAATTCAATTAGGCAGTGAATGCATTTCTCAAGATTGAAATGAACATAAAACACCCAGTGAGATGACTGCTGTTCCATTTTGTCAATCCTGTCGCTGAACTATTATTCAGTGCAAGGAGAGGCGGGGTGGGGTGAGGGGGAGAGGAGTAACTGAACATACGGAGATCATTTTGCCTTTGCAGAACTATTCCAAACTAGAATACTATTAAGTGACCTGCTCTCTACCTAATAAGTATCCTGGCAACCAGCTCAGAAGCTGAAAATCTATACTTAGTGGTACAAAAGAACAAAAAATAACCCCCACAACCTCAAGAGAGGTAGGGAAATCGGCACTACGTGGCTGAGGCAGATCTAGAAAATGTAAAACCAGCATCTCATAACATCAGAATTGGAAACACAAATCAAACATGCAAAACACCAGAATATGCACTTCACAAGGCTGAGCTGATCTCTGCTTCAGAGACTGAAATCGATCCCTGCCCTTACCTGGTCCCTGTTGTTGATGTTTGAGTATGGTAACTGTCCAGTCATCAATTCGTAAAGAACAATCCCAAACGCATACACATCAGACTGGAAGCTATATGGGTTTTTGTCT
The DNA here is from genome assembly GCA_013399135.1 of Heliornis fulica. Classification (NCBI taxonomy): domain Eukaryota; kingdom Metazoa; phylum Chordata; class Aves; order Gruiformes; family Heliornithidae; genus Heliornis; species Heliornis fulica. The sequence goes on from VXBZ01002375.1 coordinate 234,618, forward strand.
TGCATCCTAATAACTTCTGGTGCCTGTACCATAAAAGGTAAGAATTAGTTTTTATTTCACCACATCAGCCTGCATCTCACACACCAGGAACAAAGCATGGGCCTGCCCAGAGTGTTAAACGGTGTAAGGTCCACTCTTGTCTTCGGATGTTACAAGGTCCTATAAAGGACCTACAGAGGACAGAGTGACTCTTGACATGAATCTCAACTAACAGCGCCTTCTGTTTTTTTTTTTCACAGAGAAAAGGAGAAAGCAGAGTTAGTTGGATAGGAGGTTGTAACTGAGACTTAAGTAAGTTGTACAATCTTTTGAGGGTAACCATGCTTGAATCCGTAAAAGCATCTTTTTTTTTGCCTGAGCTAGTTCCTCTGCTCCTTTGCAAGATGTTTATCATGGCTTTTCTTATCTCCTCAACCCTGGATTGATCACACCCTTTTTCCTCTGTCACCATTTTCTTTTCAGTTTAAACCTCAGAATAAGGGATGAAGACACTATTTTTTTTTTTTGCTGACTGCTGTAAAATATATGCTTAAAGAAGAACAGAGAAGCATTCACTTGGTACTTCATTTAAGCTCATCTTTTCCAGCTTAAGACAGTTTGTGTATGTCAGTCTTAGAAAGTTTGGCCAAAGGCAGTAAAATGTGTTGAAATAAATGCACACTTTCCCCTTGCTTACCATCCATAGAATAGATCCAGACAACTGTTCAAACTGATGGGACCCACTCCATCGTGATTTCACTGTAGCTAGACCAAAATCACCTATTTTTACTGTGAGGTCTTCATGAAGAAAAATATCTATGGGGGAAATGTTAAGGGAAAAGAAATGTAGAATCATAGAATCACTTGGGTTGGAAAAAACTTTTATGATCATTAAGTCCAACCACAGCCTAACCCTGCCTAGTCCACCTCTAGACCATGTCCTTCAGCACAACATCTACCTGCCTTTTAAATCCCTCCAGGGATGGTGACTCCACCACTTCCCCGGGCAGCCTGTTCCAATGCTTGACAACCCTTTCAATAAGGAAATTTTTCCTGATATCTAACCTAAATCTCCCCTGATGCAGTTTGTAGCCATTTCCTCTGGCCCTATCGCTTGTTACTTAGAGAAGAGACTGACCCCCACCTCTCTACACCCTCCTTGAGCAGTACTGCTCCTGTCCTCCAAGAACAATAAACAGCTACAAACTGGAAACATTAGATGTAACAGTTTTCACCACCAACAAAGAGGTTTTTATAGAATAAAGTTTCTAAGTAGCTAGAAATTATGATACTTCAAGCTTAATTAAGCAATGACCAGGCCTGTGCTGAACAGACCATGGCCCAGGTGGCTTTACTGAAATACCAACTACAAGAAAAACTGAAAATACTTCATGAGTGAACTGGCATAATCTTGCACAGGTAGAAACCAAATGATGCACAAATCTTTGCGATAGCACGCCAAAATATTACTGAACCCACATCAACAGACATAGTATTCTTTACTTTGCTACCAGTGATAGTACCCTTTCTCCATACAAACTCATCAAATAGTCATATATGAACAACTTTTCACATCAATATATTCATTTCTGACAGAAAAAACCCAACCCCAAACAAAAAACACAACAGGAATGCTGTCACATTCCACAATTACATCTCTAGGAAAGGATACTATTACTCTTGAGATCTCTGTGGATGATTGACTTGGCATGCAAATAACTGAAAAGGAACGTCACAGATTAGGTGGGTTAAATGATATTTCACTGATCAACAACTCAAAATTCACTGTATTACTGAAACAAATTCTGTAGATATTCAAACTGCACGTAGTTACCAAGGTGGTAAAACTTCAATTACCCATGACAGTTCCAACGACAGTCACAAGAAAAAATAAACAACAAAGCTTTGATTTCCAGTTCAAACCTGATGCTACTGAAGAATGAAACAACAAATATGCAACAGCTTCTGCTTTTCAGTTCTAACTCAATATTCACAATAAAAATAAGAGAATTTCAGTATTTTTTTACATGCCACTCAGTGCTGCAGGTTTTACCTCCCAGCCTTAACGGTCACTGGTATGACACTGTGAGCTAGTCACAGCTTTGTGAGGTGTTTCTAAATTGCAGGAAGCTAAATGTGCTTCCTCTCAGTGTGTACTCAAGTACACTGACTGCTGTTTAGTACAGGACTGGAAAAATAATCCCCTGATTACAGACTGGATAAACAGATTCCTGGGAACACAAGGAAGAGTACTGGCCCCACTGCATAGACAGAGCCTAAATTAGGCAACTAGTCTACCATGGCTTTGTTTATTCAATGAGATTGGCACAAACCTGCTGGAAAAGCCCTGATTTATTTCTCTGCTTTGAATCATGCTCATGAAACAGCTTCAGCATCCTCACTACCTGCAGAGGGAGCCTAGGGAGAAGAGCAGGCTAACAGAACACTGAGGCTGGTTGCAGCAAACACCTCCACAGCTCTTGACTGAAAACAGAATACTTAGTAGAAAAATGGCACAATTAACTGCAATCTTCATAGTGGTTTTCCAGCTGGAGGGCAATTTCTCTGATCTTGCACCAGTGTTCTGATTTTGACACAGAATATCGGGCTAGTTTTGTAAATTCTAACTCACTCAATTGCCCTCTATGGGAGCAAGGATTACTTACAGTCCTTAGAACCAAATAGGTTTTTTTTTTTTCAAATCCTAGAATCCATTAGAGAGCTCCAATACTTACAAGAAAGGAGGGGGAAAAATATCAATTCTTTTTGTTAACAGGGCTGTCTGCCTTCTACGTATTACAGGATTCTGTCCTTTTGTTCAGTGGGTGTTTCTTTTTAAACTATATTTTACCTTCTACTGTAGGACAATCTGCACTGTAAAGATCATAAAGCTTGGAACAGAAACCTTTGCTCAGAAGATTGGAAACTTAACTTCACTGTAATTATCTTTATTCTATTATCCAAGGGTATATTTCTGTGATGATTTGTATTTCCCCATATTAAAAAAAAAAGAACACAGTCTGTTTTACTAATCAAAATAATAAACACTTCACCAAATGCTTTGATCATCAAGGCAAGACCCTGGGCTTGGCAAAGCAAGCAGATAAGCTGGCCTTATGTGACAATGACGGAGTGCGAAGGGCATAAGTAAACATTGCCTCAACACCCATTTGCAAACAAGTAATAAGATACTTACTCCATGCCTTGTGCAGTCTGCCGTGCAATATCAATTAGTTTGATCATTTCAAATTTGGTCTCAATGATGTGTAGATGGTGATATAGGCTCGACCCTTCACACCACTGCGTAACAATAGCCAACTGGGGTTTTGTTGAATAACCCATGAAAAGCAGGATATTCACGTGTCGTGTTTTCCTGTTGAAAAAAACCCAAAACATCAGGAGGAAAATAGGTGGATCAGGAAAACAGGGAAAACCCAGGCAGATCTCTCATAGTCTACGTATGTATTTCCAAACAGAAGTTCTTGGGTCAACCTCTTTTACTTTAGGCCACTATCTTTTGGTAAGGTAACATAATAAACCTGTTACTAGATTCAGTTTAATGAGTTATTCCAGCAGTTAGTCCTTTTTGTCGTGATGACATGAGTTATATATTTTGCAGTAAGCATCATTTCCTCTTGTTTTTGCAAGCAACCCAACATAGGCTGCTGCTCAGAAGATGCTGTCCCCATGGGACAGTAAAGATTTGTGTGCAGGTCTGCTTTTGTTTAACCCCAGTCCAGCTATGAGATGCTGCTGCCCAGGAGAAGGGCAACCAAAATTAAATTCCAGTCTCAGAGGCTTCCAGGAAGGACAACCTTTTCATTCAGAAACCAGCAATGCACTTCCCGGACAAGGCTTTGCTTTTTATAGTGTATTACCGGACAAGAATTTTGTACTCTTTATGGAATCATACAAGAAAGGAAACAGGTATGAAAACTGGGAGAGACTGGATTTCACCACAGAGATTTGGCCAGATTAAATCAAACCTACTCTAAAGACTAAGCAACTCAACAGAAAAGCTTCCTAATGAACAATGCAGTATTATCTCTGTAGATATCCCAGTAACAACCAAGGCCTAAAAGAATTTCACTGTGAAATCTGGAAGATTCTCCTCACTGTCCAGGAGGAGTCTATCAATGTTCTTATTGTCAAACAGGCACAAATAACTAGATACCTCTAAACATACCAATGAGATACTACAAAGATGAAGCACCTAAGAATTATGGATTATTTCCTTTCTTTACCAGGGGCTGAGGAAAAACAAAGGCAAATTTTCCAACACAGCTCAGTACACCAAAGACAGACAGTTCACTGTTGATAAGACCTGACAGACCAAGCTTAAAACCTGTGGTAGTTTCTTACATCTATGCTGCTGCTGAAGGTGGCAGAGAGAGCACTATCTTCTCTTACATTAATAAAATACCATGGGAGCCTACAGCATGAAGCCCTTTGTCCTCTCAGCAATGCAGACCAGGACAGCTCTATGCTCTGTGACTGCGCCTTTTTCAGGTTCAAGGATTTATCAAGATGCTGAGAGTGACTGCTGAGTGAAGAAAAAATAAGGGGTTTCTTGCAAATCCTACCTCAAAGCTAAGAGAAGTAATGATGAAGCATAACAGAAAGGCATGACAGTTTAGTCTTGGCTAGGTCAAAGGATTAGAATACTGTCTGTTTTCTGTAAGTGCTGAAACAAGCCACAAGCACAAAGGCTGGAGCCCAGCAATGGGACTACTAGCAGAAATTTGGACTAGGTATGTAATACAAAATTATAATAGGTTATATAAAATTCTATAAAAGGTATCCAAAGTAATATACCCCAGAAAGACTCACACAGCTATAAGTTTAGAGTTTTCAAGACTAGCATTTCCTGTGGAAAAGGGCTAACCATCCCTTTTTCACTGTACGGCTTACTGGGGATGCTCCACACAGATGCCCAGAGATGATTACATCAGTTTTCCAGAGACAAAATTTCTTCAACAGCATCCAAGTGCAATCTTGGGCATAATCCTAATGGTCTTCCCCAGTAAATATTCTATTGTATTTTGCTAACAGATCTCTTTTAAAAGCTGAACACAAGATAAATACTTCCTCTGAGCAAGTACAAACAGTAGACATGAGAAAAGGAAACAGAGAAGTGACTTTGAGAACTACATTTAAAGCAAAACCTCAAAGAGAAGTCAACGCTACTGAACAGAAGCTATTCAACAACGGGTAACATGGGCAGTGCTGTACCTTAAACCCAACAATTAGTTATGCCCTCCAATCTCAAAACATGGGTGAGAAAGAAAGGCCTACAGTTCACACTTAGGCTTGAATGTGCCCTGGGGGTAGTATAACAGCAAAACCCAGTCTTGTCTCCAGTGTTTGGACACATATATTCACAACATAGCTGTACAGTCAACCACATACAGGAGAAGGAAGAACTAGCAGTGGATACAAAGAAATATTTTTAAATGGCCAATTATTTTTTCTTCCCACAGAATCATGGAGGAATAAGATCAACATACTGTAACAGAAATAAAAAAATTAAATGATTAATGAAGTATAAATCTATGCACCTTATTTTATGCCATTAAATATATTCTTACCTGAGCACTCCTACTTCATTTTTGAAAGCCTGTAACTGTTGAGGTGTGGGTGCCGTAACATTCAACATTTTCACTGCTACATCACCTTTAAAATAGCAATTTTTAAAAAGTGTTACTGATACATCTTCCTCTACTGAGAAAATGCTAAACAGAGCATTAGAAATATTGAGATCATTATTTTCTAGCTTTCTTGAAATAAACCGCTACAATATCAAAATAATATTCTCCAAAATGTAAATTCACTATTACTGTACTCCGAGAAATCCAAACCAAGTCAAAGCTTTCCAAATAGATATTTGAAATCCTCACCTATCAAAACGAACACTTCAATCTTTCTAGAAAATACATTTCATCTTCACCCTAATATTTACTGAATCCAGAAGAACATGTTTAGTTTGTAACAATTTGAAGTCCTAATATTACCTATTTAGCACACTGCTAATTAATTGAAAAATCATTTGTATGGACCTTTCAACAGATGGTCCCCAGTATGTTCATGTCTCTCTTGTACTGAGAAGAGCAGAACTGGACCAAGCAGTCCATCTGTGGTCTCACCAGTGGGAAGGATCCCTTCACTAACTTGCTGGCCATGCTTTGCCCTAATGTAACCCAAGACTGGTGCTCTGCTGACTTATGTTCAACTTGGTGTCTGCTAGAATCCCCAGGCACTAGTTTTGTGAAGCAGTTTTCCAGCTGGGTGGCCCCCAGCAGGCAATACTACTTGGTTAAGAAAATCTGTTTGCCATGATGGCCACATACCATGCCACTTTCCTTTGTAGACTGTTCCAAATGATCCAGATCCTATCCTTTGTCCAACTGTGATCTGTCCATCTGGTATCTCCCAATCATCACTTGAATCCCGTCGACCAAGTGTTTTCTTTATATACATGTATAGGCAATAAAAAAAGAAGAAAGTGAGTGCATTAATGTCTGTGAAAACAGCTCCTTTGTTAAAGATTTGGAATCAGTATGTCCTATCATTAAAGTCCTAAAAGAACTTTCTTTTTTTCTGATGCTGTGTTTGACTTTTCAAATCAGCCATACACAAACCTCAGCACACAGGTATACTAAATTATCTCCTGGCATGAAATATTTGCCAGAGGTTTCTGGCACTGTTAAAACCATCAAGTATTAAGAAAATCATAAAAAAAAAAAGACTCATTTGGTCTTCAGTTCTTAATCATAATACTAAACTGTGAATTAAAAAAATGCAGACATTTTTAAAAAAAATGTAAAATTCTCTAGTGATTCTCAAACTTTGTGAATCATGGTGGGAAAAGTTCAGCTGCTATTTGAAAGGAAACTGGCATTAGAATGTGAAACACACCAAGATATTTGGGGTGCAAGGGAGTGAAAATAAGTATGGTAAATTTTTTGAATGATTTATATATCAGTGTTATAATTTCAATATTCCATTGTTTCTTGGTCCTTGTTCATTACCATACTCATATTGGAAATAATCTGAAAGCCTCTGATAAAATAAAAAATGGGTGGAACATGGTTGTATAGTGTTTCTATACTATGAATTTACCATACTAAGCATGAAAATAATTCATCTTTCCCTTACCATTCTATTTCTGTCTTCTGACGATGAGGATGATTTCCTTTCCCGCTGGGGTCCTGGTGATTTCTGTAATGCTTTCACATTGGTGAGTGACCCAGGCAAAGAGGCAGGAGGTGTTGCAGATAAACCTGCAGTTGAACCTAAATTTCAGAAACAGGATAATTTTATCTATACAAAGCTAGCCTGTAAGAACGTATTAATATTAGGTGAAAGAATTGTGTTTAAGATGCAGTATCTCCAAACACCAATGTAAATGTTAAGAGGAAACAAATATATACTAGGAATACCGTCCTAGTATTAGTGCTCAAGACTTAGATTTCAGGAAGAGTCAAGTCTATAGCAAACATCCCTAAATCCAGGCAGTCCCCAGTCTCTTGCTCATGAATTATCAGGACAATCTCTCTTTAAATAGAAAAAAAAAATTAAAACAAGTATTTTTTTTAATTCCACCAGTTTCTTTGAGAAGAAAAGTAGTAGCATTTTAATTAGCAGCAGCTCTCTCAGATTTCTTGTAGCTGACCTTTTAGGGACCCAATAAATGGCTGAAATACTGTACTTTGGAATCAAAATAGCAAATGCAAAAATTTGAAATGTTTTCTAGTTGAGTCTCCAAGTGCCACCTGAAAACCATTTGGCTGTTTTAAAGCTATCTGTTAGCAGAGAGTTCTTGTTTGAAAGTACACATTAGACTGCAGAAAGGATTAAAAAAGAACAAGTATTTTAGTTAGCTATTTGAAGATTATTCTAATAAATACAAAAAAGAACAGTACATCTGTAGCCTATATGTTATCTAAACAAATCTATGCAGGAAAATGTCACTAACAGAGCCGTGTTTCAGAGCCCAAACAGCTCTTTACAAATAGAGCACTTCAACTAGTCACTGCTTTTTAAAATACACCATAATTATTCATAACAAGGTCATGCTGACCCACCCAAAGCAAAGGACATAAAATAGGGTCAACTGTTAATTAAATTCACGCTTTTCTGCTAAACAATGTATGTCATTGTATAAGACCTCTCATATCAGTGCCTTGAGAAGTGGTAGAAGACAATACTACTCCTCATATTGCTTCAGACACCCCCTTCTTGCAAAAAATGTGTCTCCTAAAAAGCACTAGAGTTCAAAAACTGATTCTGTGACTTTTAAAACTGTTGCTCGAATTCAGTCACACACTGCACACTGATTTATCAGAATGTATATATCCATCACTGCCTGTCCTCCCTGAGCTAAAATCCATATATTTAGAAGTAGAAACATGTAATAATAACAGAGCAACATATCACAAATAGGATGCAGCTTCCATAAACTTTGTTCCACACACTTAAGCAACAATTATGATGCATATTAGGCATCCTATTTACACTGACAAGCAACTGGAAACCAGTGACCTGAAGGATGGACTTTTGTTCATATTCATGTTACAGTCACTAAGCTGAAATCACATATGTGTGGAATTAAACATATGTGTTGTATGATGTTCCTACAACATAAGCTATTTTCCCAAAGTTCACTGGGTTACAGACTTTCTCTGTAATAGCAAAGCTCTACAGAATACATTTTCTGTAGAGGTAACTAAAGTCTCCTACTTAAATTTTAATACCACTATATAGAAACACTTAGCACACTATTCCGCCTTCACTAAAAATGCTTCCAGAGCATGGAGGAACATTACAGTAATCTGTTCATAATAATACCAGATGGCCTGTTTTCCAAGTTATTAGAGTAGAATACTTCAGACAACGTTGGACTTAAGTCATTAGCTTGGACTCTGAAGCTGTACGTAACGTATTCCATGCTGTAGTCACTTCGCTTATTGGGAAAACCTGTCTTCTTACAAAGACTTGTGGAAGAACTTTACAAGTTCATAAAGGTGAACTGCTCTTGATACATTCTGAAACAAAAGTCTTTGAAACAGCCAAGATGGTAGCATTTGAAAACCACACTATATGCACTGAACTACCCATTTCTACATGTTTAGATACAAATATTTACACTTCATGCTGTAACTCAATTCTTGGTTTCTCCAGCACATGAAATCCCATGGAGGTTTTTTTTTTTTGGGATCCTGTGCAATACAACAGATCCACTGACAGCTTTAGGCCTGAATTACCCCCAGAGTCAACGGCATGTTAATGGAAGAGTCTTACATTACATGGTACAGGACACAACAAATGCTCACAGGAAATTCACTAACTAAATAAAAACTGAATGGTCTAAACCATTTAGGGACCCACTGGGGTACATTCTCAAAATTAAGTATTTGTTGAATGCTGACACGACACATTACTTGAAAAGCTTGAGACCTAATAAGATATCAATGGAAATGTTTGTCATTCACATTTGACTACCTAGACTACTTTTCAAAACAAAGAGTATTAAATATATGAAACTGTTAAGGCACTGAACTGACTTAAACTGAACAGTCAAGGAAATTCTAAGTTAAGGATGTCACTTTGTCTCTAAAAAAAAACAATCACTGCAACACAATCCAAGGATGTTTTGAAAAATTACGTTAAGGTCCACATAAAAACCTCAACTATGAAATTCCTTGCTTTTGAAGATTTAAGTCAGGCTTTATTTATAGTCATTTTCAAGCATGTAAAGGTGAAAGTGAGTATGTGTGAAAAGCACATTCAAAGCATTCCAGCCAGGCCAAGCAAAAAACAGAGGTGTTTTGATAAACTCACACACTTACATACACACGGTGTGAGGGTGAGGCACAAACAGCATCTGTGGTTTTACTTATTTTGTTTGGGTGAAAACAAGAAAGAAGAGCCCAACTACCTCTGAACACTGGGCCAGGCTCAAAATCAAACACTATTTCACTGGGGACAGAATGAAGGAGGGGACTGGGAGTCCGGGATTGGTATTTCCGAAGACAGCGCATCAGCTGGTTCAAAGGGGCTGTTAGAGAGAAAGAGACGGGCAGGCAGAGACAGAAAGACAGACACATAGAAGAAATGAAAGAAGTCATGGGAAATTAACTAGGATGCTTTGACTCCTATTCATAGATTGCTTCTGTACTTTGAAGGAAAAAAAAAAAGTCGATTACTAATAACACTGCTTCAGGACTGGGAATAGCCAATTGTTTTCAGATGCCAAGCAGACAGTCTATGACCAAAAGTTAAAACCAACATGATAGCACAACATTTAAATGCTGGACAAAATGGGGAAAACTGTGGAGAGCCAGACCTATCAACACATACAAAAAAAATAACTAAAACTAGTAACTTTAAATTAGTAGATTTGCAGGATTAAAGGGAATTTCTTTTCAAAAAGCAGACAATGTCGGCAGAAGAAAAAACAGCTGCATCAAACATAATGCGGTATGTAGGTAACATCCTACCACCTACCAGATTTGGAAGGGAGAAGCAAAGTCACTGAGAGCCCACAGCATAAAACCTTAGAGATCAGGACAGAGTGCACTGAGGTAATTCGGACTTTACGTATGGCTGAAGCAAGTTATAATTAGTAGGAGATGACTGTGTTAATGATTTGTAGTTGGAAAACAGTCATGTGCCTGCCCTGTGTAACAATTTCTCTATTTCTATTATAATTTCTATACTATTTACTTATTCGTAGGAATAAATACAGCACGTAAGGAGCCCTCTCAGGACATTGACAGCCAGTGGGAGAAGAGACTTAACAGGCCCATACATAACACATGAAGAAAATTATTTATCTTGTGGCACTAGTTCTGACGTAACTGTGAGTTAGGGCTGTGTAAAGGAAACAAAAAGACCTGGCTTTAGCATAAAGTCCTAACAACCTGGTTCTAAGAGTAGCACAGGCATGCAGTACAGCAAAGCAGCATCTTCAGCAGGGGTAGAGGGGGAGAAGAAACGGAGCATTTTATGCTGCTTTAGTATACAGCGATTCATATGGAAGGTTCATCTACCATGTCAATGGTTTTCAAGGACAATCCCCATTGTTTCCATGGGTGGAACAACAGCCAAAAAAACCCACAATCTTTGAGAGAGCATTGGAAAGATATAGCATATCTGCATGCAGCTGTGTGAGTGAACGAGTGTGTGTGACAGCAAAAAAGTGACGGTGAAATATAATTTTAAAATGAAAAAAACCCCAAAAAATCCAAACCACTTCCAAACTCCTTCTCCTTCTATCTCCCCCACTCCCAGAATGACTGGCAAATGACTCAAATCTTTGTCAGACAATAATATTAAGTTCATGGACAAGCAAATGCAAATTCATTTTTTGTTCTAGTCATATTTTCCTTTATGCCTATGTTTTGTAGAAGGAAGTAGAACAAAGGGAAGGTACAGAGCAGTTGTGCAATTAAATATAGGACAGTAGCCAGTTTAAACACTACTTACCTCCCTCTCCTCGTAAACCCTGGTCTCTAATCAAGTCCTATAAATAAATTTTAAAAAACATTTATTTGTTATAATTTACATTCTGGAATCAACTGAGATTGATCAAATTGAGAATCCATAACCTCGTATGATGTCCATGAAATAAAAGTTGTTTCCAGCCCTGGATTACTAATAGCAGCAATTCCGAAGAACTATTTATAGCTGCGATTAAACTTCAAAATTATTTGCTTTAAAGCAGCATCTCTCATTAGTAAAGTGAAATGTACACCACCCAAAATAGACGCCGACATGAAAACATTGATTTAAATGCACAGCTGGCCAAAATGAAGAAATATTCAACCAAACTTTATAGTTAGTGTTTGTGGCACAAATTACTTGAACTGTAGTATCAGAAGCCGGGCCACCAGTTTCCCATACTGAGGTAAATCAGGAAAATGAGTTCTACTACTTTTTTTTTTTTGTAACAAAGTACCTAATTTGCATATAGCCAGGCACACTCTGTTCTCAGAAATGACTAACTGCAAAAGGTTTCCTTCACTTGCAATCGGCTGTGAACTGAGTATATCTTTTGCATTTCCATACTAAAAGTGAACTACACTAGGGATTTTCTAAACTGAAGAAAATTTTTTAAAAATCCAGTAGTTCCCCTCTGTATGTCTGTTCTCATCGATTGTTTTGTTACACAGTTATTCCTTTATACACTTATCCTGTGACAGAAAGCACCGGTCCTGCCCCTCTACTGCACCACTGCCCTATACTAGATGAAAATGTCTACGCAGCCACACTCTTAATACTCAACTAACATTTCACCTTTCGCTGAGCTCCCATGCAAAACAGATTTTGTGCCTCAGTGTCCAGGCAGACTTTGAGGCTGCTCACTTGACAAATGACAGCCTTCTAGTGAGTAGACTTGAGGGTAAAACACAAGCTGTTTATATTAGCAAAATTAGAGAGAGGTTGTTGTGACCAACATTTTGAAAGGTCTTAGCTGACCTTACATATCAATGTAGAAATCAACCGTAGCAGTCTCTGAGCACTCCAAAGAAATGCTCAAAACAACATATACTGAGCTCTTGAAATCCTAAGGAACATTCAGTAAATCTGAATTCAGTTTACTGCAATAATTCGATTTTCTTCAATGCCAGAAATATCACTTGAATTATCAATATTAAACCCCCCCTATCTTGCACATTAAAAAATGCTTAACACATATAATGGTTTGCAAGAGTGGTTACTGGCTTTCATATTCGTAGCACTGTGGCAGAGCGAGCAGCATGAGCCTTTAGACTAAAAGACAGAAAGAAAGCTCAGTGGTTTGTGGTAGAGTATTTCTGTGAAAATGAAAGGACAGGACTGTCAAACGGCAGTTTCTGCTTCTGGTGGAGGGGTTATTTGCATTCTTACAGCAGCTGTCTTAGGTTGGATCTATGAGGATTCTGACAGACCACCAAGGATTAGCTTACAATCACCATGCTTGTGTGTACATGTGATAAATTTAGTGCACGGTATTCATAAGGGAAATATTAAATCTAATATTCCTGATACAAATAATATTAATACTTACATCAATATTGACTGGCTCGATTGTATTGATGTGAACATTGGGAGCTGAAGAGGATCGGTCACGTTGCCCAAACTGATTCCGATGATCTTCATCTGCTGGTCGGAGGGGCTGTGGGATTGGAATGGATTTTGAAGGAGAAGGACTAGGGAGAATTGGTGGTCTGAGAAACAAAGTCAAGGAAAAAGAGGATTTAGGTCTACAAATGGCTTCAATAACTGCATAGTGGGTGTGGTAAGTCCTTTTCAACTATAATAATATACACATTAAAAAAAACCTGATCTAAAGGCCTGCATGAAAACAATTTAGCGATCAAACAAATGAGCGATCCTTACTCTCCTACAATCAAGAAAAACTAAAAAAACCCTAATGCATCAAACTACTACTATTAATTCCTGATCTGAAAAAATCACGTAGCCCAACATGCACTGCAGTTTGCAAGATACTCTGCAGTTTCCTCACTTCAGATTAATGCAATACACTCTTTGCAGCATGAACCCATTGAGAACTAAAAATGCTTAACATCTCACATCAATGTTACAGCCAGAAGATGTCACAAGACAAAACACATGGGTGGGATTATCGTTCAATAAAGACAAGACTGAAAATTACATAGTGGTCACTCAGTTAATATTATAGCCAACATTATTTATTTTTAGTATCAATAATTCATATACATCACCTCTTAACCTCAACCTTTAAGAAATTACTTTGAATAGTGCATCATTTAAAATGTTATTTACATGGCTACAGTTAGGCAATGCAATAGATGTGACTTGAAAGGTAAGCATTCAGACTATACAGCTGAGTTTCCTGAAGAAATGGAAATGCTTACTGCCATAAATGTAGATAAAAGTCCTGAACTTACGATATCAAGAATCATATATTTAAGAGACATCTAAATACTTTTATTCATTTGTAAGAAGACAGAATGTCACTTCTTTGCTTTTCCATTTATTTTGTTAAAGTACAATAAATTGGCATTTATTTCTTACTCAAGTCAAGGTCAGTCACTGCTAAGTGTAATGATTCAATTTAATGGATATAAGGCAAAAGGTCAATGAGAAACCTTTATCAAAGAAAAATTTATGTTAAAATTAGGGGAAATGTGTAGCAACAAACATTAGATCATTGCACTAGGAGTGACTGTGAGGCAGCATCTGATCTCTGCCATATGACAAGAACAGAAGCAATCAGATTTTCTGTGACCATGAGTAATCCGAGGGACAGAAAACTAAATTGCAGAAATACTGTTTCCATTACATCCTCCTTTGAGTCCTAAACGGTTATCTGCTATAGGAGTCTGGAAATACTTCTGGTCACAGATCATGTCCCTAGTTCTGACAGCATGCTACATCATACCATGTTTGAAAAACATCTGAATAGCTTTTCCTACTCATTAAATTCTAACTAGTAGAAATTCAGATCTTCAGAAAATAACTATGGGCTGATAAAGAACTTTCCTTTTTGGAGTCTCTAAACTATTATTGGGAGGATTATGGGGCTTTAGTCACCAAAAAATCCAGAGATGGGAATCTCATGAGCAGTTAGCCATGAGCTCAAACTATAAAAGGTGTCCTTGGGACGCCTTCATCTTGCAATCTTTCTCCATTGGGAGAATGACCTCCAAAGGGGTCATTCCTTTAACAAAGGATTCTCAGCTTCTCATGCAACAACCTGAAGGAGCAGTCAAATCTTAATTTGTCATAACCTGTACTGGTGGTATGACATGCATTTTCCTTGGACTATGTATTTGGGATAAGCATGTCGTTCCCTCTCTATCAAGACAAAAGAGAGAGGTTTTGTCAGTAGCGAAGAGTAATTGCAGACAGACGTAGAATTTTAACCCTTTGTCACTCACAGTAAGTTCTACGTGCCCACAGATTTACTATTCTACAAAATTAGGTCCATGGGAAAGAAGAAGGTAACTTAGAAAAGTACCCATACATGCTACGTTGTATCTATAAATGAACAATTTTATAAGGTCTTATACTGTACATATCTACAGATCTTAGAACACGCAATGATGAAATTTTTAACACAGGTTTTCCTCAGTTTCCTTTAAATCACTAGTGTGATGTTTCATCTATTTAAGAGCTGGTCTACTCAGGAAAGATTTTTCTTAGAGATTTGTTTGGTCTTCAAAGATTTTTGCTGGGATTTTTATTGTCATGTAGTTAGGCAAATAACTTCAAACTGAAAATTCCCACCCACCTAGGTTCAGTTATAGGGTGTGTGTCACTTCTCCTAAAATGACAGCATCTGTCCTGGACTGAGACTTTTCTTCTCACCCTTCCAGCCTGAACAAGTGCATCTGTTTAGCCACAGGGCTCAGTGTAGTATGCACTATTCACCTGGTAGACTGCACACTCATACCCAAGCCAAACCTACAATGTATACCAAAGTTCTTTTTGTTTTCTTTATACCTCAGTATGACCAGCTTTGCTTTTTATTAGTGCTGTTAACTAAGAACAGAGTGCACTTTCATATTTGAGCAGTTTCTCAGGACTGCTAAGGATATGGGAAACAGTGGTTTTTCAGCTACTTTAGAAGTGGACTGTAAATTTTGGAGGCCGAACACGTTCTAATTGAATTACTGTGGTAATCCATAGATATTGCCAGAAAACAAAATAATTTCTTTCCTCGCTTATGCAGCCTGGAAACAGCCAGCATCACCACCCCAAATTAAATGTTGATTTGGAAAAAAGGATAGCACTACAAGTTTGCAACTTGTACAGCATTCTGTGAAGTCTAAACCAGGGTGGGACAGATATAACAGCCATAACATCAGATGGATTAAGTGTAATTTTTTATACTGTAACTTGTTTTCAACCATGTTGGCTTGTAGATGAACTGTGCTTGTGCATTTATACTGGCCTTTGGGCCTGGATCAGCTCCTGATTGATAGCCCCCGGTGTATGAAGCTATCAAGAGAACTCAGACAACTGCCATTAGTCCTCCAAACCAGATTCCAGTTAACTGGCACGGTTTTGCAAATAAAGGGGAGCAAGAAGTTTCCCCACAACTGTTGTACAGACTAAAGATGATTTTTCTAAAGATTCTGTAACCAGGTCTTTTCTGCTCAGCAAGAGCACATATCAAGTTGTGTAGTGGAGGAAGTTAGCTAACATTTGCATGGAGTGGTGTGGAAAAGGTCTGGTGAGAGCAATTTTGGGAAAAGCCCATTGTTTTACATTATGAAACACAAAGCTTTTGCTCACATAAACATATGGGAATCTAGATGGTGGTGTAGTACTAATTACAATATTGTAAGACCATGTCTTTGACCTTTCAGAAGCTTTTCTAGACATGTACATATCTTTCAGGCACTATGATCAGCGAGTATTTGGAAGACAGAAAGGAAAGCAGAGGTGTTTAATCACCGTCTGGAGCCTGCTCTAAGGCATGATCTGGCAAGTTTCCAAGAATGGCACACCAGACAGTCCCTCTTCCTCCCTCAAATTTAGAAGATGAAGCATCTTGGGAAATGTTTTTCAAAGAGCCAAGATGTTGCCAGCCTGCTTACTAGCAGCGTTCTGCCTCAAGCAAAGCAGACGCTTTCAGCTTCTATCAAATGCAGTCTGCCTCTGCCCGTGCTACTCCACATCTGACCACGTGCCCCCTTACTGCTCGCTCCTCAGGTTGCTTACCCTGTCAGAACATCTGCCTCGTGAGCTTGAGTTCAGCCAAACATCACAACTGACAGCATATCTGACAGGACAAAGGGAAATTAAAAAACGAGAACTTTGGAATGCTGTGAATAGCTAATCTCTTCCTTTTTCATACATCTGTACGATCCAGGGAACTGACTTCACAGAAATTCTGTGCTCATCTTTTATAAGAAAAGATGGAGAAGAAGCTTTGTGATAGTACAATGAATGAAATGAGAACATTATATACAGTTTGCATTGTTCAATTTTATTACAAATAGCTATTATTAGGGAGACCTACACTTTAAGAATTCCTTCCACTTAGGTGCAGATTTAACTAAAATGACTGGTTTGGCACAACAGGATAGTGGAAACCAGAATACCTACAAGTAGGACAAAAACCCTAATGTGGAGACTGGACTCATTTTTATAAGGGATGCAGAAAGGTGCAAACAGGACCATATGTGCTCCTTCAGCTTGGGGTAATAGGTCTGGAGGGACTGCTTATGGCTTACGGTTGGAAGAACCTATATGATTGGAAGAACCTATATGATTGGATTGCTTCAGGACGTTACACACAAGCAAAATGAACCAAAGTTCTCCAGCACATTTAGCAGCTTTTGCACCATGTCCAGTGGTCTTTTCCTTTACATCCCTTTCTTTTTCCACCTTCTCCATTTGATCACATGACAATTTCTCAGCATGTCTCACATGCCTCTGCTCTTGAACTTGTCTTGCAACACAAACTCTTCCTTTTTTTGGGCACTTTGCCTGCTGTTGGAATCCCTTCACAAGGCTGATCACAAAGAAAGATGTTTGTCTTCTCTTTCCTCAGGTTTACCAAACGATGAGTAACATCCCTTCCTCTGAGGGTTGTGCCATGCAAGATGCTAAGAAAATAAAGAAATCAAAGAAACAATTATGAAACTAATAGGTGTCAATAGAACACAAGTTCTTCATATTTTAAATTCCACTGTGCAGCTCTTAAATGTCTCTTCCCTGAAAAGTTAACCTCAAATGTCACTTGTTTCTTTTTTAATCCAGATTTCTTTTTTAATCCACTGATCATTCCAGTTGAACCATTGTTCCCTATTGTAGTACCCTTTAACAAAACCGTATGTTTTTTATAGGAGAGACCAGGGTTATTTTTAACTCTCAAAAAAATCCAAGATAAATTAATATTTATAATATTAATAAATACTATGAACAGATCCTGGGGAAAACTGCATTACTTTGTAACAGGCATACTACTTATGAACACCAGCTGATAATCAGAAACCATTTTAAAAAAACAGAATTTTGGACGTATGATGCTTTTTTTTTGAGTGCTGTGTACAGTAAAGAAAAAAAGTAGAAAATTAGAAACATTTTATAGCCCCTCCAACCACAAATTCCTACAGATGCAACAGTTAACAAAAAGCTCCTTAACCTCAACTGACAAGTCTATTTAAGTTTAAATGTTAACATTTTTATATATGTGAAATTAAAAACCTTAAGGCATTAACCAGCTTTCACCTCAGCTTTTCCTTTCAGAATTTACCTCACAGAACTAAGACTGCCTGAAGTAATGCATGCATCAATTAAAATAACCCATCCCATTGTACCCTCATAAACTGTTAAGAGAGCACAAATGTGAGGCAGAAGGAATCGAAAAGTAGGAAAATGTAGCATGCAGCATTGTAAGGATTGGGGCTATATAGCGCTTTTGGCATCTACAGGTGTTTCATACAGTTGGTATGAACAAGCTTTCTTCACAGATTAATAGTTCTAGCCTGGTTATAATTTCAGCTGTATCATGAGAAAGGCAGAGCCTGCTTAGCTTAGAGAACCACAGCAGCAGCCTTGTCCACAATCTGCTTGCAACAGATAAAGGCAACATTCACTACCTGAAAGAGGCACTTCTAAATTTACTTGAAATTGCATAAAGTCATGTAAGTAAGAACATCATCTTTCTTTGTACTCACCAAATGAGGTTTCCTTTGCAGGACTGTCAATTTATTTTCCTGGAAGGTGTCATATTTGAGCTTTCATAAAATAGTCTTAGCTCTCCAGGGAATTTGTCTTCTAGTTAAGAGTCCATAGGTGCCTGTGTAGCTTCCAGCTGTGTTTCTGCATGATTTTGGGCACAATGCGCTCTATTCCAGGAGATCACCTCTGCCAAGCTCAGTTCATCTCCATGCAGCAGACATGTCCTAGGAACACTTTTCTATTTTGTGTTCTTAATCAATCCACATCAGTTTTCTTGACTTCAATGCGCCTCTTTGGAGTTACTCTTTCCTGGAAGTTTGTTCTGCTATCTAGTGCTGGGTGGTTTGGTGCTCTCTTAGCTACCAGGAACATAACCTAGACATTATCCCTTATCTCTGCACAGAGAGAAGGTCCAGACCTTTGTTGGATATACAGGGGATGGAGGCTGTGGTCAGTTTTAGAAGTCTAATTTTAGAAAACCCAGATCTGCAGCAAGCGGATGCTATTGGCATATCCCAACAACTAAATAGGAAGGCAGACAGACTGGAGGGTACTGAAGCAATGTTTATGTGGAAAAGCTATTGAAGCAGTGTAATGAATTTGAAATTGACAGTCTTAGGGTGGTGTCACTTATTCTGAAACAGATGTAAGACACCTCAAGGCAATTAAACTGTAGCTTGATAATACAAACTAAAAGAACATGAGGATATAGTTCTGTCTTGCATTAATTTGAAGTATGAAAATCTTTCCAGTTTAGACCAGGTCTAAGTTACTACGCAGAAAACCTTGGTTAATAGGTATGGCCCCAATTCTACGCACACTTATGCACACGTTTAACTTAAGGTCATTACTAATTTATATAATTCATGTGAATGAAAACATTCACTTCTTTGAAGTTAAGCATAGGTGCTTGACAAGCCAGATTAAAAAACTTAAGAGAGTTGCAAAGCAGTATTTTGAGTGTTTCTAAGCATACACTACTGAGATGTTATGTTATTAAACAGCAGGAATAAGGTCATACCCAACAGAGTCTGAGGGGGGCACTGAGGGGTACGATCCAGATGCTGGGGTGGTCTCTCCTAAGGAGGCCTCCTCCTGTGGTATGGGGTGATGTTCAAAGAACTTGGAGACAAACAGCAAACTGTGAGGCAAGAACAAAATAAAAACAAACTAACTTGTGCAAAAAACCAGAAGCTTCACCACATATCACCTTAAGACTGAAAAAGAAACCAACTCCTCACTGATCAAATTCTGAATTTTAAAATATTGTCTACACTAACATTTTAACTAATCTTGAAGATTAATATATTATTTATTTGATGATCAAAATAATGTGTGCCTAAGGCATGATGATCATGCCTTAGGCACACTTATGGGCATTATTTTTTTATTATTTTATTTGAAATTTTAAGTATATGGCTCCTCAAGAATGCACAACTTAAGAGGTATATGTTGAGTACACAAACATATTTTGATATTTGCACCAATGCAATATCAAAAGTTAAATGCCAAATGGATACAACTATGTTATCCATACGCCCTGAGCACAAACTCTTGAGATGCCCAAGGAAACAGCTACAAATCCAAATATAAGCAAGAACTAAATTTATTCCTGGGGGAAAAAATAGCATTTTAAATGATTCCTTACATGACTGTCTTTTAAATAGACTTAATAGCCTCTGCTGAAACTGATCAAATAGAACACAGAGCCAGTTTATACCAGATCCTTAACCTACATCAAAGATTTACACAAACAGATCAGTAATCAAATTCAAGAGGACATGACTGTTCAGTAAATTCGCTTATGTTTCTTACCTAGGCAAATTCACTAATGGATTTATTTTCAATTACTCTAAAACCAATTGTAGTTTCACCATATTAAACCAGTGCCTCAACTTTTCTTTTTCAGGCTGAAGAGAATAAACCTGCATCTAAACCCACATCTAAACATTTAAACAGGGCTCTAACAGTCACATAATAAAGAACCAGTTTTGATTAAGAGTAACAACTGTGAACAATGAGAAGTCTGTCTGATAGAGTCAAGTGCTCAGCCACCCCATTCATGCTTCAAAGAAACCATTTCATAGTCCAGCCAAAAATATGAACTGGTTGTCTGAGCTAGTACAGAAAGAGTATGAATTATGCAGTCTCACAAGAACAGTTGAGCTTTTTAATTTTTTTCAGGCACTTCCTCTGACTTTCTGAATTCCAAATTACAGATATGAAATCATTGTCAGCTGTAAGCTTAACAAAAAACTCAACTTTAAAATCAATTGTGACTACTTACTCTAGTTGGTCATAGTTAACACACATCAGTGGCACTTCCGTACTACAGCGCTGGTGAAATTTGTAGCCACATGTCTGGCACCGGAATCCCTGGAAAAGCAGCTTTCGACAGAAGTCGCAGAACGCTAATGTGAAGAATGTTTTTCGTACCTATGTTGTCAAAAAGAATCATAATCAAATACTGTCCCCTGGTAAGCTTAAGATACACTACATGCTTTTAGCTCTCACTGATGTATTTACAAGCCTATTTTTTGATGCTGGCCCTACAATCAAAAATTTGCATAAAAGACTGCCTTTTTGAAACTGTCTTCATGCACTCAAATTTTCTTTCAACTATTTATTGGCATTAATGCTTCACATCGTTAGCAGTAATGAAAACAGGAAAAAAAAAATCTCAAGTGAAACAGTGCACTATTATCATGCTAGAGACAAACAGTCAGAGTTTAATTGGATACAACCTATAAAAACCAAAAGCTGCTGAAAGATTATCTCATCTCCTAATTTTTCCAGGAGCCAAATGACAATTTTATCTGACACTCACAGGGCTGGAAATACACATAAGGCTTATATATATGGCTTCTATGTATGGTTACGCATGTAGTTGTAATTTTGACTACTGAAAAACTCTGGAACTTTGAAGTCACAAAAGACTGAACATATATTATCCCATATTATGGATAGAAAGATAATTTAGTTTGAAGTTCAGCAATATTTAGCATAAAAACACATTCTAATTGTACTACTACATATTGTAATAAAAAATTCAGAAGGATATTAAAAAATAACTTGTCTACTAGACTTTCATCTAAGCAGCCACAGCCAAACTAGCTCATTTGAGTGAAATAGTTTAAACAGCTTGCAAAGAAAATTAGTTTTTTTAATTGAAATAAAAGGTCTTTCTTCTTAATGTGACAAACATTGTTTCCAGGATTCCATATGTAGCTGGAACCATTTAAATGGATTCTGTTTAGCAGCTTCCATTTACTTGGTGCCTGATCAGGTCAAAACCATATTTATGCACTAGCATCACTGATGATGTCAGCACTGCTCTGGAAATAGTTAGTTCATTAGTTAATTGCTGCAGCAGAGCCAGCAGGGAGGCCCAGAATACATTTTATAGATACAGCAATACAAAAATAGTAGATTATTATTACAGCTCTGCAATGCAGATCTGATTTAAACCCCCTACACTTATAGATTTTAGAGGGTGTATTCCATCCAAATATGAAAGTTTTATGGGTGATCAAGTACTCTAACATCACTTACTTCAATTACAATTCTAATTCACTTTAGCTATTGTGATTAAAAACTTCTTTTACAACCCCCACCACATCCCACAGATCCAAAAGATTATTCAAAGTTGTTAATTTGAATCTGAAAATACCAAGTTGATTTAACCCTACTCCACATTTCATAAAAAACAGAACATACAAAATTGTGTGTTGTGAGCGGCACATTCTCCAAGACTTCCACATGCAACTCCTCTCCCGTGAGCCAAGAAATGTCAGTGTCCCAGCCAATCGGCTTCTTCTCTCTGGAGAGTAAATAAGACCTTCGTTAGCACCAGCCCACAAGCTCTTGCAGGTCTCCTGCTGAAGATGGGAGATCAGGTAGAAACACTGTGGAGTTTTGCTACAGAGTCTCTAACGGTAGGAAACTTTACAGGCAAGACCTTAAGCTCAGTACCTACCAAGGAAGACACACCTTCCCTGGACAAACCCTGTGAAAGAAACCGACTTCTGCAATCCACTTTAGAAGTGGCCAGTTCCTTGGTTCCAAGGTGACAAATACCTTTCTGATCAAATAAAGCGCTTGTGAAATCACCTGTTCCATAAGCCAAAGATGCGGCTAATTTTGTGCAGTAGAATAATCTATAAACTTCTTAGGGCTGGAAACTCAGTTTCCCACACAACACTCCTCCCCCAAGAACTCTAAATTCAGTTAAGAACGCACTATAACCAAGTCAAATGAAACCAAAATGTTACTAAAACCTAATTAATACTTGTTTGGTTAGCATGAGTTTGATTAATGAGTGTTTTGCCAGCAGTCTATAAGATCATGTTACTCTATATTATGCCTGGTTTTAAAGTAATTAATTTTTTTCTAGGAGTTTGCAGTTTTTTTCTAGATACCTCTTCAAGGCACAAATTGTTTTAGTGTAAAGTATAATTCTAAACATTGAAAACAAATCCCACAATGCTGGATATAACTGGGTATATCCACCCCACTCAAACCATACCCATCTTGTATTCTGTAAACAGCACAGCATTCTGGAATAAGACCTCTCATCATCAGAGCTTTCTTTAGGCTGTCTCGGACTGTCACTCCACATCTCGCTGGAACCTAGAGGTCAAACATAAAAAATAGTAATTAAACCAACTCCCAGTTCATACCCCCAAAGTGATGCAGACATATTTCTCTCAAGTGCTAAAACCCTCTTTTTGTCATGCTAAGACTCATGAATGCTAAACCAGAGGTTTTTTTTCAAAATCTTTTTTGTAAAGTGGAAAATTTTATTGGTGAATAGCATTTAGGCAATCAAGCTCAGCTAGAAGAGAGAACAAGCTCTACACATCTATTAACACTTGGAATGAGAACCTGATCCAACTCAAAGTGACTTTCCAACTCTTTTCATCTTGAACAAAGTGGAGGCACAGCACAGATAGCTAATAACTATGTACACCTATAAGGAGTTCAGGTCACACTAAGTGGGGCAAGATGTCAAGTAGAACTGAAATGAAAGAACTGTGTACTGCACTCAAAAGATCATTATGATAAAATGTAAACATTATAAATTTCTAAAATAAAAAGGTAATTATGCAAACAAGTAAAACAAAACAATCATCAGGCAGACCACCACCTCTCACTTTAACCTGTATTTGCAATTCTGCAGACGTTTCCTATTTCAAAAATGTATCCTTATTGCTTCAGTAGTTGAAAAGTCTTAATATCCAACAGGATAGGAAAAACGGAGAAGCCCACTGAAACTAGCCAAAGTACTGCAAACTACGCAAAAAAAAAGATATTTTCCTTGCCTCTGCTCTATTCTAACTGCAGGCACATAAGTACATCATCTCTAGGCACACCTGTGATTTAACAGTGTATAGTGTCAAGCCATAAAAACAGAACAACGCATAATCTGGTGATTAAGTGTAGTTAAGGTGTTGAGTATCATCCACTTAGTATTTCTAGAACTAAATAGTGAAAATATGTAATGCTTTAGGCAGTATAGACACATCTATAAATCACAGACAATACCTCAAACATGACTCAAAAGAAAAATCCTGATTTCAATAATCTAGGAGAGTTAGTCTGAACACCTGAGACTCAATTCTAGCTTGCTAGTGGCCTAAGTGGGAGTGTTCCATAGCCAAAAGCAGCCTCTTAATTGGCTTCAACTGGCTTTGGATCACAGCCTAGTTTCTGCTCCCTGCACTTAAATTTCCATGGGTATTTAGGGGTCCTATGTCCTACTTAAGGGTGACAGTGAAAAGTAGCAGTCTATTTCAAGTAGCTTTGTGAACACTGCTGGAGGTTACGCTATATACTGCGTTTCTAGAACTCAGACACATGCTCTCTCAGAAAAGGCAAAGAGGAGCATTTAAATTCATAATCTTCCCCCTATTAACATGAAAGCACTTCTTACAGGATATGTGTATATTTAATCTGGTCAACACAGAAACATTTGAAAAAAGATTATTTCTACTAACTCCTTGAAAGAAACATCCTATAGCATACTGCTTTACAATCTTGATATTCAGTCCTAAGACTACTTTATGTTATGCATTCTACTACTTCTTAATGCATCTTTTTAATAATCTCAGCAACTTCTTCCCATCCAAGAAGTTAACACTATGGCTTTTAAACACTTGTAGTCATTCCTCCAGTATAAAATATCCTTAATTGTTACTCATATTTGACACTAGTATTAAGAGAGCCTGGTAGCACCTATGATCACCTATGTTGTCAGCAACTTCCCACTGTTTCCACTGTACAATCCTGAAGGTTCTGTAAACCAAACATTTTCCCTCTCTACTGGTCTCATGGTTGGTAGGTGCCAGGCCAACTACTCCCTCCTTTGCATGCCTTGAAGGTTCCAGGCAGCCATGGTGAATGCTCAGCATCCCCCCACACATCAGGGAAGTGTGACAGTACAGTTACCAGTCCAAAGCAAGGGAGCTTGGACCAGAGCTGCTGCTGTACAGCAAGACCTGGAGCATGCTGGTGGCCAGAGAGACCTCCACTGTCCTCTGCTTCCTCCCAGGACTGAGGGTGACTGCCATTTTTGTATACGGATTTTGAGTCTAGTTTAGATTGTTATATTGATACAGCAAACTACGTATTAAAGACACAACCTGATCTGCAGAGGGCACAGGTGATTGCCAGTTGTAAGTTACATAAATTCTGTACTGCACTACTTATAAACTGTACAATATTGATTCTGTTTGTAGAAATCCTGAGCCATTCTAATCATAAATTCTGTGCTATGCTAATTATAACATCCTGTTAAGAAAAGAAGGCTTTAATTGTAACTACAATTTAGTGCCATCATCATTCTGCCAAAGATTCCTAAAAGAACCTGTCTGTCCCCTCAGTGTTGAGTGACAAGTTCACCCTGCCTCCAACATATTTATAAATACAGAATAAACATTTTTAAGAATTTGACTAAAACCTCTCAAGATTTCAGAGGTGTGCTTCAACCACCCACACATGTCAGTTCCAATCATGAGCCATTTTGATGGAGCAACTGCCTTTCGGCTCAAGGCTATTTTTGCTCTAAGTACAGCTCCTGCTGGACTGAGTTAGAGCCTACAGAGACACTTCAGGTCTACCTGTCCAGCAACCTCCTATCTACAGCAGAAGAAGAAAATCAAATACTGAGAGGGTGACAAACAGACCATAGAGGAAAAAAGGGAATGAAGAGAGCCAGGAAAGTGCTTGGGCATGAAGGAGAAATGGGAGGAGAGAGGGACAACAGCCACAGATTCAGAGAATGGCAGAGGTTGGAAGAGACTAAAACAGCCTCAGCTCTCTCAGTCTTTCCTCACACTAGAGATGTTCCAGTCGCCTCAACAGTCTTGTAGCCCTTGCTGGACTCCTACCAGTAGTTCCTTGTCTTTAAGACAAACTTAAGAACCAACCAGGGAAAGACTGTGCTTACTGTGAGAGGGAACCCCCACCAGCAGGTTGGTGGGAAACAGTCAAGGAGGCCAGAGGGAAGACAGACCATAGAGCTAAATGAGGAAGAGTGCAGGAAACAAAGGAATCGATGAATGGAACTACATGTAGCGCAGAAGTGGTTGAAACAGCTGAGGAGATGATGGAAGTACATTCTGAACTGGAAGCTTTATGCTGTGATTAGGGGAAAACAGCTGCTTTTGGATGAGGGGCTAAAGGGGGAAGGGATTGCCTAAGGGAATTGTTAGAACTGAACCTAAATGGAGAGGGAGGTTCTAGCTTAGGCAGAAACTTTAAGGCAGCAATTATTAAAAGAAAACAGAGTAGGAAAATCAAGACCCAAGTAAGGGTATGGAACAGAACAAGGAAGAAAAGCTAAATAGTGGAAAACAACAACTAACATTGAAGAAGAGATGAACAGAAAAAGGGAAGGATCCTTGTGCTCGCTGGAAGACATTTTTTTCCTTCAGCAGAGATACTCCATAAAGGGTGACAACATCCTCCAGAACATCATGAAGCAAAGATCTGCATCAGGAATCACGAATTACACTGCTTTAAATAATATCACTTCAGGCAATTTTTGTTTTTCTTTTTAATTTTGCTGAAAACAGGATTTATGAAGTTAAAGGCTTCCTTTTAAGAGATCATTAACACCAGAAAGGCAAGTTCTCAAAACTTGAGAAGTATCAGAATGAAGGCTGACTTACAGTAGTGCAAGTGTAATAGGGGCTATAAGAAAAACGCATTATGCATCTTCACAGATTCACAGAACTGTAGGGGTTGGAAAGGACCTCAAGAGATCACCGAGACCAACCCCTATCTCGCTCACTTATTAGCTATTCCTCAGTATTACTTCCCCAAGTCCCTCTCATTAAAATCTGAGACATATTTATGCAACTTGCAATTAGAAACATGGATAGAACATTTGTTCTCTTCACTGCCATATGCAAAAAGATCCAGATAAGAACAGTTCGGGAACTGTTTTGATTTCTCTTAAAAATCACCAGGATCCTGAATCAGCACTGCATTTAGAACATTCTCTTACAGAACTCCTGAGCAGAGAAACAGAAGGCTAAATTAAAAGAGAACTAAATACTAGAATAAATCCCTCTAGTATTGATTAATCATTTTCCCAGGCTGGTACAGTACGGTCTATCACCATCTGTGCATGTAGCCCTTCATCCCCCTCCTTCAGTCCCTACCAGCACCTGCTGTAAAGGAGAAAACTCGCTGAGCAAAGCATTCCCCACTAAACCTATCTTTTTCCTCCCTATCCTCTTCTCATACCCAAATCATGGCAAAGTTAAAGAAAAATCCGGCTTCAAGGAAGGGATATGGAGAGCAGCTCAACCTTAAGAAAAAAAGAAAGCCAAACAAAATGTATATTTTTTTCTTCCAGCTAACAGGCTCCTTGAAGTAGGACTTTCAGAACAGCCTCCTACTCAGCACAGGGAGCAGGGTGCAGCCCCCACAAGCCCCGGAGCCCCCAGGGCTGCCTGCCAAGAGCCAGCAGCTCCAGCACAGCAGGCAGACACCAAAGCGGGCTTATCAATTACATCAAGAGCTTTGACAGGATTCCCACAGAGCATTAACTGAAACACATCAGCATTTTTGGACAAAATTATTTTTGACAAAAAAAAATTTTTTTTGACAAAAAAAAAAATTTGACAAAATTGGTTGCCCATAAGAATATTTCTGATCAACTCCAAAATATGCACCCTTGTGACTGTAATCCAATTTCTAACTCATTTTGTCCACGTTCATCTCTTTTTGATCCCTCTGTCTTGTAACTAGGAGAATCTAACTATGTTCCATAACAGTTACCAACTAGAAATTCATACTACCGAATTAGTGGACCTGTTTCCAAATTCTGTTTGCTGGTGGTTTTTTTTTCTTTTAATGCTACTTACATAACTAAGATTTGTTGATCAGAAAAGGCTTAGGTTTTTATAATAATTTGGAAGTTGATTCAGCCAACAAATTTCAAAAGCAACAAGCATGGTCCTAAACAATACTAAGGGATGACACAGAGTCTGCCAATACAGACTACATGATGTAGCAATGCACCAGAGAAAGGAATTTACTCATGCATATTGAAGTGGACCGAGTAGCAATTCCAGAAGACACCAAAACACATGCTCAACTTTCCTTGGGACCTCACATTTGCAAACAAATGAAAAGGATTCCAGATTCCAAAAATTCTCAATGCATACCCTTACTACCTAGACACATTGAACAGAACCACAGCACTTGATTTTCTCAGTTCCTTTACTCATGTAACTTCTATGTGCAGTATGTATTTGTAACAAAATTGCTAATATATATTGTACCACAGCCACAAGCATTTAAGCAATGCATAATAAATCATTTATTTCTGTAAATTAGGTCATTCTTGATTCAGTAAGAAATTCAGGGCTACATCCCTAAATAACTCTTACATCACTTTCCTAACATCAGAGGAGAAACTGGCAGAGTCTCAGTAAGTTAAAAATGTTTCCTTACACCAGCTTGGTTTCCAATATTTTACAGCAATAAACAGACTGAAGAGACTGACAGGCAGTTAAAAAAAAATTAATGTAAAGGTATTCTCTGAAAGTGGAGAGGCTAGACAGCTCTGAACATCTTACATTACACTCCTCAAAACTATTTAGGTAGTTCCATTTTTTCTTTGGTCTACACCTGCAGTCTCACCAGGGCTGAATAGAGAGAGAGCAGGACCTCTCTTGACCTACTACCCAACCCCCTCTAATACACCTCAGGATGCCATTGGCCTTCCTGGCCACCAGGGCACACTGCTGACTCATGGTCATCCTGCTGTCCACCAGGACCCCCAGGTCCCTCTCACCTGCACTGCTCTCCAACAGGCCAGTCCCCAACCTATACTGGTACCTGGGGTTGTGCCTTCCCAGATGCAATACCTTACACTTGCCCTTGTTCAATCTCTTTAAACTTCTCCCCACCAAGCTCTCCAGCCTAAATCTTGTTGAATGGCAGCACAACCTTCTGGTGTGTCAGCCACCCCTCCCAGCTTTGTGTCATCAGCAAACCTGCTGACTGTGCACTCTATTCCCTTAGCCAGGGCATCAATCAATACACTGAACAATACTGGTCCCAGTACCGACCCTTGAGGGACTCCACTAGTCACAGGCCTCCAGCCAGACTCTGTCCCACTGATCACAACTCTGGCTTCTTCCTTTCAACCAGCTCTCAATCCATCTCACTACTCTGCCCTCCAGGCCACACTTCCTCAGTTTGCACACCAGGATGCTGTGGGAAACAGTGTCAGATGCCTCACTGAGATCCAGAAAAACCACATCCACTGCCCCAGCATCATCAATCCACCTGGTTATGTCCTCGTAAAAGGCTGTTAGATTAGTCAGACATGACCTCCCCTGATAAAACCATGCTGACTGCTCCTAACAGCCCTCTTATCCTTGATGTGCCTGGAGACAGCACCAAGGATAAGTCGTTCCATCACCTTTCCTGGGATGGAAGTGAGGCTGAACGGTCTGTAGTTCCCTGGCTCCTCCTTCTTGCTATTTTTTAAAACTGGAGTGACATTTTCTGTCCTCCAGTCCTCAGGACACCACCAACATGCCTACAGAACTGTGATAGGAAACAAATATTTTGCCAAATAACTAGCTTTGCCTTCCCATGTGGTAGATTTTCTGGCAAAAAGCTATACACAAGATCCCCATTTAATTTCTCATCCTAGGTATGAAGGACATATTTAACCACATCACTCAGCCACTTTTTATAACACTAACAGATAAAATTACCCCCCCCTCCATGGCAGAGATGACACTGAACATCACATCTTCTGTAACACAAAAAAGAATACATAAGAAATAGGATGTGATGGTGCTCAGTATAACATGAAGAACACTGCTTTCAGACACAGCTCTTCTGTATTTCAGGGCATGATGCTGTGACCGACTTTCAGGAGAAAGCAGCTTTTAAGAACATGCATTCTATGTGAGGCACATTACTAAAGCAAATGGGAGTCAATTCCATTGTGCTAAAAGTCTCCAATGAAAGTTGAAGAGAATTTACCCAGTTTACAAAGCTGTTAATATTCCATCAAGTGCATCCCATTTAACTCCCCAAGACATTAGTTACCAGCACCCACTTGCAACTCCAATGCAATTAATGGTACTCATTTCTAAGAACACCATGGACTGATTTATGTCAGCACAGAAATATCTGCTCAAGAGTGTACAGGCACTAAACCACACTGGATTAAAACTACTGTACCCAGTCAACGGTGGTCTCCACAATCTCTTTTTTCAAGCTTTGTAAGAGCAGCTCCTAAAACTGTGTTCAGAAGAGCACTGGTCATTTTTAAGTTGATAGCAAACAGCATGATCACCATCTTAAAGTTTTAATTAGGTTGAATAAAAGTGCCAGAAGTTAAGGCTGACAGTGGCCCACTAAAAACAAAAAAGTTTGGAAAATGAGGCTTTAGACTTCAGCCTTGAGAGAAGCTTGTCTACAAAAATTCCCTTATAGTGGCTATCAAAACCCAGCACTTTGAGGTTTCTGTTCAAGTGATGAGAAAAAATCAGCTGGCTGCTCTCCAAACCAAAACCCAGACACATTAGAAATTTAAGCTACAAAATAGTTCAAATAAATCTTTTGAATAGGTCAGACCCCAAGTCCACCTGTGTAGTATCCTGTCTCAGGCCATCACACTCCAAATGCTTTAAATGCAGCAGGGCAAAATACCATACTGCAGAAGGGCTAGAATTCATGTGCCTCTCTAAGCTGTTGCAACTGATCCTAAAACCTAATGGATATTTTTATCTCCAGGTAGCATACACATTCTCTGCAAACATTAAAGCTTTAGTTGCTTACTTTGCTTGAGCGAAAGAAATTGTGAATTTTAGTATGACTTAAAAGACATGGAATTAAAACATTTCCTTCAATTATTTTCAGATTCATGACTTGCATTGCCTTTCTTTGAGTGCCTGCCTGGCACATCATGAAGGAAACACACACCAAACAGTATTTTCCTCTATCATTCATTACTTTCTCTGACAGACTTTCCATCCCAAAGAAATAACTAAGCTCTCCTTACTTGAGTAATACTTCTCAGAGTGATCAATGCATTCAAAATGATAAAAAAATCAATTTTACAATGGCAAGTTTTCAATATTGACTTTGCAATTTAAGACTGATGCATCAATAAAATTGGATTAAATTATTCTCCTTAAACACATACTGCTTTGAATTTATCCAACACTGAGTTTAACCTAGGTGGATGGTTAAACCCAGCAAGTAGCTGAGCACCAGCCAGCTGCTTGCTTACTCTACCCTTGGTGGGACGAGGACAAAAAGGAAGAAACAAAAGGAAGGACAACAGCAAGAAAACCCCAGGGTTGAGATAAAGACAACTTAAAAAATGAAGGAAAAAAATAAGGAAAAAAGATTCCTAGTGATGCAGCAGCAATCACTCACCACCAGCAGAGTGATGCTCACCAAGTCCCTGAGCAACAGCAAACTTGAAAAAACTCTCCTCTGTTGCTGGAGGATGATGCTATACAGCATGGTACACCCTTTTGCTCAGCTGAGGTCAACTGTCCCCACTGTGCCCCCTCCCTCCCCCAGCCTTCCTACTGGGAAAAGCACTAGGAAACAGGGATGACCCTGACCCTGTGCAAGCATTGCTCAGCAGTACCTGACACACTGCTGTGTTCCCAGCACCATTATGGTCACTAGACTAAAACACAGCACTGTATGAGCTGCTGTGAAGAAAATTAACTCTGCTCAAGCCAGACCCCAGTAGTCTGCTGTAGCATTACTGCTCACCTTGCTTCACTAAACTACCACTCCCAAAGACACATTCTTCAGACTTTCCTCTATGTGAAGGACTTCCTTGTGGTAGCTGCAAAGTCTATTTCATTATGCAACTTCTCTGATGTAGCAAAATTCTGTTTGCTTATTGACAGCCTTGAAGAAGTCTTCATGGTTAAATTTCTTCCCAATGAAAACTGATAATGTAGTGTCTAATTTGACTTTGCCTTTCATCAATAGGATAGGCCAACAGTTCTCCCAGGCAATTTAAGTATTTTAAAAAATAAATATGTCAATTAAAATGTGCTTGAAAGTAAGCTACCATTTACTTCATTCTACCACTCTGCGTATATGATACATAAAATTCCAAAATATCCAGATGCATTTAGCGAGCATCCAGTGGCAGAGGGTACAAATAAACTAAACTTCTGCTGCATGACTGATATGGCATGAGAAGTTAATTGGTTTTGATTAGAAAAAACTAATCATGTTAAACCAAGAAATTAAAAGCAAGAAACTAGTTTACTCAAGCTGCCTGAACATCCCTTCTCTGAATTTTCCATATGCTTGATAGGTGAAACTGATAGGAAACTTTGAACTCATAGAAATCCAAAGCTTACTACTTGGTAAGCTTGAGGCACAAACAGCATAAACAGCAGAAACCAAATGCAAATCTTAAGCCAGAAAAAAATATATTTAGCATTTAAAAATGCATTTAAAAACAGAACATTTGAAAGATCTTGTGGATGCATGATGAATTAATTTATGCTAAGAATTTAGGTAGCGTTAAAGTATCTGATTCTTCCAGCCTTCGTGACTACAGAGAAAAACCACAATTGCTTGTCTAATTAAAAGGCAGATGTACTAATTAACTAAAGTGTGACAAGAGCAAGAAAGCTGAAATAAGAGCTGTTCCCATCATCCACAGTATCCACAATCCTGTTTAGTTTCTGTAAAACTTCAAACTACCAACTCTCCCTTTTAAAAATGCAGTCTTGTGTTTACATTGAGAGCTTCCATTAACTTCATAATACATATGTAACCATGACACATGAAGCATATGAATACATAACGAAGTGGAAGAAAGTTTTACTAGCTCAAATGTATGCTTAGCTTTTACACAAATCACCTCTAATTACTCTTAATTTAACAAATAACCCAACCCAAAACAACATAATCTTCTATAGTTGAACACAGAAGAAAGGGAAATATTTTTTGTTTTTCCAGAAAAGTATTACTTTTGGTTTAGAAGCTGCTACCTTTTTAGGCCTCATGGTGATGTGACTGTATTCAGAATCTCTAGGCAGATGAAATACTTTGAGACCACCAAGGTTTTCCAAGGAAGGAACAACATCTGCTACTCCCCACCCTCCAGTTTCACTCTCACTATTCAGACCACTATGGGCAGAAACAAAATGCAGAAAGACCAAATCCACTTCCCTGTAACTTCACTGAGCAGCGCAGCAAGGACTCCTTAACATCTTCACAGTCACTTCACCAAGAAAGCCAGAAGACATGAATAGCAAACAACTCCTCTGGAAGCTAGCAGTGTGTGGCAGGCAGCAACAAGCTACATACAGAAGAGCAGCAAGAACCATCACCTTCACCATCACTTAAATGGGCATAATTTAAATTATAATAATAATAATAAATGGGCAAACCTACACAGGGTTTTTCCTAACTCCTCACACTCCAACAAACCATCATTCAGGAATGCTCATTTGCTTTCACACTGTTTCTTCCTACATTGTAAATACCTGGCTGGAAGTGACTTCTTGGTTAACCAAGATCATCCAGGGCTGCTAATACAAGCAAGTTATATGACCCTGTTCAGAAACTACTTCAGTTAGAAGCTCCCCTACTGCATTCTCTTCCTTCCTATTAGTCTGCCCTACAACATCAGCAAACTCCCAATATTGCTGTTCTGTGCAGTTAAGACTAGTTTTAGCTACTTGGTTTTGTACCAGGCCTTGTTAGCAGATGGCTTCTCCCAGAAGCCTTTGTTTCCTCCAGTACAGAGAGCTAGCAGGTGGCAGCCTTAAAGGATAACACAGAATACAATTACTCACACCACATACAAGCATGCCCATGGAACTCCTTACAAGATGACATACATTTCTAGTATCCAAAGCATGGGTTTATGGATACTAGAAAGCCTGGATAGAGGGTTTCCAAGTAGAAAATGCCTAGACTCAAAACTCTTGAATGATAAGTAGTTCAAAGTAAAAAAATGACTCTGAGAAAGTATCATACCTGTCTGTCCTACTCTTGTACTCTTATTGTGACTGAGATACTCCAGATATGTCCACAAAATGTTTATTTCAGTCAAGGTCCTGGAACACTTTCCTACAAGGGACCAGCCACAATTGATGTGCTCCAGGGAACCTGTCTAAAAAGTCTTAGTGGTCTTAAGGTCTACAGTAACCAAGCAATCCAGTAAGTGAAATTCCTAAATGATTTAAACTGTTTTGACAACTTTTAGAGAACAGCCCTTGCAACTGGCAATGAGGACCTTTTCCTCTATCCCAAGCCTACCAGCTTAAAAATGGTAGTCCCAAGGACAGGCAAAGATCCTTTTGTCAGGTGTCTCAAAAAAGAAAAAAAAAAAGAAAAAAAAAAATCAAATCACACAACTAGAAGCAATCTCAAAACCATGCTTAAATCTTGTCCTATACGCAAATACCATATTCCTGTAATCTTTACACTCACAGAAAGCTGTTTATATTCATTGTCTTGACTTCCTTTTCAATTAATTTTAAACTCTCTCACTGTCTTATGCCTCTTACATTAATCCAAAGTTATCCTGTTGAGATCTTCAACGACTTCTTCCCATACCTCTTGATCAATTGTTAATTGTCATTCTCCTTGAATTACTATCCCTCCCCAACAACCAGGTACAGGTTTCCTTTCACTCATTTGTATGAGCGTTGTCTTCAGTTTTTCTCCATCTCCTTGCACTTTCAGTCATACAATCATCTAACGTGGAAAAAATTTGTCCTAATCTACACCTTAATTATATAAAGGTCCCACAATGCCATACTATCTTCTGACTCCATGCATTCTCTCAGAAATCTCACAAGTGTAACCTGTGGTTTTATAACAACACACTATCATCCACTTCTCTCCCTTCCACTGATCAATGTGGTCTCATTGAAGTTTCTTTGTACTCCATCAGTTTCCTCACATTATAATTCTAACTGGACCCAACTCAAATAGATGCATTTGCTCGATACTACACACAAGTAAGACTAACAAAAAGCACGGACAACTCAAGTCCATGTCCTTAGTAAAAAATGTAAGCATCCATTCCCCCCACCCTCTTGCACTCTGAATAGCTCTAAACAAATAGCAAAAAAGCTGTTGTGCTTGGGGCTGTTTCAGAGTATGATCAAAGATAAAGAGGTTGGTTCTCCATTATCAACTTAATTCCAGTCACTTTAAGTCAGTTTAAGACTCTCGTTACATTCTCAGATAAAAATAAAAAAGGCCTCCCTAGAATCTAACAAGATTTCTCCATTCCTGAAATGGGTCTGTGATTGGAGCTAGAGACTAAAAATACTATTGTGATATTAGAAAATATGTTTTTCAGAAGTAGATGTTAAAGCAGTTAAGTTTGGGGGTGGGGGAAGCTTGTTTCAACACTGCAAATTTAACAGCATCTCTGCTCTACCAGCTGCATGCTTTACTGTAGGACCCATTTTATCCTACAACCATAAAGAACAGAGACTTGTGAGGGGCTAAGGCCCTAATGGGGCCATGTATTTTCACAAGGCATTTCCTTCCTACCTTAACCCACCAGACTAGAAGCTACCCTGTGTTCTTGAAAACCCCAAACTACCCTCATGGCTACATAAGCATACGGCTCAGCTAATAGGCACAGGTGAGACACACCATGTCTGTTAAGGCTAGAGGTTATGAAGGAGCACTAAGATGTGTGCAACACTTCTCTACTGATTGAGAAAACAAAGGAACTTCTACTACAAGTTTTCTCTGAAAAGTGTTCACTGAAAACTAATGGGTGCTTTTTAGGCTAGTAGCCTATCTAACTAATGTCAGCTGAAACTGCACTGTGAACTGCAACTCCTTCTGAACTGGATTTGCTTCTGCAATTGACTTAGTTTTCAACAGAACACATGTAGCATTAATCAATACTGAAAACAGTAATTACATTAAGAGTTGCCATACAAGAAATTCCTGACCTTCATAACACGAGCACTATTTCAAGTTCCAAAGAAGTGAACTTCAGCTCCAAGGCCAATAGCCCCAACACTCAAAGATCCTATAAGCATAATTTCCCAACTCTAAATAGGTGATAATTTACTAGGTCTATTAGAAAAAGAGTTCAACTTGGTAATGCAACTAGATTCAAGAAGCGATAAAACCAAAGTCAAAAGAAACCAAAGACGAACCATTAATTTTCAGTATCTGATGACCAGACCAGAGTATGCGTTTCCAATTCCTTACTTAGAATAACAAACAAAACCAGGACTCCTACCAGAACTGGAGCTGACCTCCACCTTGCCATACAGCATATGAAGCTGAATCCTGTCAATTTGAGCTTCCAGCCAGCAACGTGTAGCTTGTGCCTCCCTGCATGCACAGCATCTGTTTGCAACTCTACATAAGTGCATCTACAGGCACACACCAGATCTGAGACTAAAGGAACCTGCACCTTCCATCCACTAGTAGCATGTTCCTTACTCTGTACCACTGCACCACTTTCTTTGTTCTATCATTACTGGAGCACAAGACTACAGATTTTGGGGCAGCTGGAAACAGGATGCATAGCTAGACTGCTAAGGCAAATGGTCCGGTAGAAACCTGAGTACAGAAGCAAGAGACTCTCCCTGACTGTACACAACTTGAAAGCACACTTGCCTCCCACAGCCAGGAAAGAGCATCTAGATTCAGTGCTGGAAAATATACTTCCATCACACTGCTGCAAGTCACAGAGGTAAGCGCTACAATTCATTCCCTCATCAAACCACAGCACATCCCCATTAAAAAGTTAACTCTTAGCCAATACACGGCAACAGACAAGTTGGCACTCTTGAAATTAATTTCTCTGCATGCTCCTAATGAGAACAACTGGTACCACAGAATCACAACAGTCCCAGGGATAAAAGTGAGAAGAAATACTAGTCCAAGAAAGCAGAGTCTCATATGTGCTTCCGAATGTAAGATGTTGATCTGCTCCTGGTAGTTAAGAACATAAAGAAGCGCTGGTTGAAGATAACCTGGTTTACTTTAATTGGAATGGCCCAGCAATGTGCACAAAACCATGTCTCAGATGAGGTAAGACAGTTTTGTACTGGCCCAAAATTATCACCTGGTTCACACTGAAATTCAGTTGCTTCTTTTTCCTAACTTGCAATCTGATTTGCAGATTTAGAAAGAACTTAAACTCTGAAATACAGGTTTGAATATTAAAAAATATTAAATCACTCTTGCCTACAAGCTTGATGTAGTGTGTACATATACATATATCATAATTCTAAACTATTTTTTAATATAAATTGATTCCTTCGAAGGCAAAACAGAGCTCAGACTTGAGAAAAGCTTTACCATACCTCTGACAACAGCACTGAAAAGGAGGTGAAAAAGAAGAGAGGGGAAAGAAGCATAAGAGGAATATTGCAAATGAGAATAAAAGAGTAGAAATACACTATATATGGCTTACAGAATAGGATGAGAAAATGCACAGGAGAGACAGAAAAGGAAATGCACACAACAATGCAGAAAGCAATATATTGTGACCTGTTTGTTGTAGGAAAGAAACCCAGCTTGTGGGATAGGCCCACACAAGGGCTAAAGCTGAAACGGCCACACAGAGCACAACAAAATACATAAAAAAGTGTCTCTCCAAAATCCAGTGCCTTCTCTCCAAACTTCAGAACACCTTGCTTAACACTACATCTGCACAAGTGGTCACAATTTACATTAAACCCCCATTCTCTAGGTCGAAAACCAAATACTGATTTCAATCTTTGGCAGTGTCTTTGACAACTAAGCAATATGTAAAAGGTATCAGGTGACAGTAACTGCCCTCTGGTCTCTCGTTCATGTTATAGGTCTTATGATCTCTTTTGTTTGGTGGGGAGGGGGTAGGGAGGAATGGAATGCAAGCAGCAAGGGATGGAAGTAAATACCAATGCCCAACACTGCTCTGTTTATGTTTTCTTCTGTTTTTCTGGCAACCCAGTTTCCATGGCCAGCCACAGTCCAGTGACAGCCAGCACTTGACTGCTACAAAAAGCACTGGTTTCACATGGCTGCTGGCTGTGCTATGCCTTTAGTTCCCACTTTGGAACCACAGCTCCCCTCCTAAGTGAGGAGTATGCACTGCCTTGCAAAACTGAGCCTTGGCTTGTCAATAATTTCATGTATCACAGCTGGCAATGTATTATTCTAAAGCACATACCACGACTCTTCAGTTGGCAGCTCTTAACTGAAAAAAAATTCCACCAATAGCAGCCAATGAAAAAGCCAGCAAAAATTCAACTCTTCTTCCGTGACTCCAAGAATCACTGAACAGTGCTAAAAGTGATTAGCACTAATTTTTTTAGTAATTTGCAGGCAACAACAATCTTGTTCCTCTCCATTTGCAACTATGTCCCTCTCCTAGCTAGTTCTCTATACAGGACCCGATACCCTCAGGCTCTGAACGTCAAACACCACAGTGAGTGGGGAGGAAGAAAAACCAAAACCCAAACAAAACCTTAAGTGCTTTGGTGCAGCCCTCCTTAGCTACAGGAGGCTGCTACTTGGTCTAAAGTGTTCACTGCTGCTAGTAGCTTTGACAACAGGGAGAACACTTACTTTCCCCGTTCTTGCCCTGAATAATTTTGTATAAGAAACATAAAGCTTCCTGCTCTCTCCTAACCATTGTAAAGTGACACATTGGATGGTGAAGGGTCTGGAGAACAGGCCCTACGAGGAGCGGCTGAGGGAGCTGGGGTTGTTTAGTTTGGAAAAGAAGAGACTGAAGGGAGATCTTATTGTTCTCTACAACCACCAGAAACGAGGTTGCAGTGAGGTGGGGGTTGGTCTCTTCTCCCCAGTAACAGGCGACAGAACTACAGGAAATGGCTTCAAGTTGCGCCAGGGAAAATTTAGGTTAGATATTAGGAAGAACTTCTTTACTGAAAGAGTCATCAAGCACCGGACAGTCTACCCAGGGAGGTGGTTGAGTCCCCATCTCTTGAGATGTTTAACAGACGGGTAGATGCAGTGCTTGAGGACATGGTCTAAGGGTAGACTTGGTGGCGGTAGGTTAATGGTTGGATTGGATGATCTTAAGGGTCTTTTCCAGCCTTAAAAATTCTATGATTCTATAAAAAAAAAGCTGACTTGAGAAAAAGTATTTCTTGAGGCATCTTCATTGTTATAAGACTCCTAGAAGTTTTGTATTCTTTATTACTGCTATAATAGACACCTTTGCTTTAATCCTGTAGAAAACATCCAACATATCAAACCAGCTGAGTGCAGTGGAGAACAAATAGCAATCATGCCACCTTGTTGACCCTGACAGGTATTTTTTTCAGCTCCTAAATTAGCTTTCATATACAGAGGGAGAGAGGTACAGGAAATATTGAGGTTACAAGTATGTGAATAGAAACTGACTCACCACAGTCCTTTGCTTGTTGGGCAGGAAGACTCTAACAATAGGCTTCTGTGGAGACTTCGGGTTATTCCGTGACATATCAGTAGGGTTTTGATAAACTGAAAGGGATGAAGGTGCTACAGAGAGGCTAGAGGAGGAAGATGATGCAACTGTGTCTGTTGAAGCTGAACTGGAGACAGAGAAATCCGTTCCGTTCCCCATGGATTCCAACAACTGCTGTTCTCTCTGCTGTAGAGCATCTAGTTTGCTGGTATACTCTTCATAGGCCTGTGAAGGAAGAGCAGCTGGTGTAATGATGTAGCAGCCTCAGACAAAACCAGAAATCTAATCTCAGAACAAACAGGAAGCAAAGCACATTCTAAGCTAATTCAAATTTCCCAGGAATATGAACAAAACTGTCTGGTCACATTTTTCAGTAGGGGACACAGAAGAAATGGCTTTCAACTCATTACGTTAAACCTCCTATTACAAATTAGTTGTTGGTCCAGATTAAATGGATAAGTGGATAAAAGGAATCACAAATCCCAGTTTCAAAGCACCTGCACTAAATAGTCTAATTCAAAGTTACTTTAAAGTAAGACATCAATCTTTAACAAATGTCAGCTGCATTGCTAAATTACTGTGCCACAGCTAAATTTATCATTCTGTTGGAATGACAGCTAAATACATCTAATACAATAATTTAGAGAAAGCAGAAATCTACTTTTTACCATCTCTGACAACTCATCTAGCTCATCGTTCACCATCCTTCATCTCTGGCACCATCCTTTTATATCAGATAGTACAAAAAACCCCAAACTTTCTTTCAGTTAGAACACAACTAAGTTTTACATGTTTACAGATGACTTTGTAGCAGGGAAAAGTGATCTTCTGAAAGAACTGAACATCTGTATGAGACTGCTTTGTATTTTCCACCAAGTTTAGGTAAAACCTGATTACGCATTGATCAAAAAGCCCCAAAAACCCCAGAGATGTTACATCTGCCCATTAAGTTTTTATTATGCATACCCAAGTTAAAGATTAGTGCCAAGTTCTGTAATACAAATATGTAATCATATGTTTTCCTTTGAAATTTGTTTCCATCAACTTTGTGAGCAAGTTTGAAGTGTACCCAAGTATCAGAACTGTTCCTTTAGCATATAAATTAGTACAGAGTATCTTAAAAAATCGTAATCAGTTAATGAACATACATTTCACATTACATAGCATTATGTAGTTAATCAAGTCAGTGTTAAGCAAGGATGTGTTAAACCTTTACAGAAACCAAGAAATGATGAAGCGAAGATCTTACAACTGAACATCTAAAGCAGTAGGGAACAGAATTTTTTACTTAGTTCTCCAGCAAGACCAGAATTTATGCCAAGCTGTGTAAGTTTTCAATGCCACAAAGGAGATTTACTTTAGG
Organism: Heliornis fulica; assembly: GCA_013399135.1. Taxonomy (NCBI): domain Eukaryota; kingdom Metazoa; phylum Chordata; class Aves; order Gruiformes; family Heliornithidae; genus Heliornis; species Heliornis fulica. Next base: position 275,549 of record VXBZ01002375.1, read on the forward strand.
GAAAGATTTTTTTCCTTATTATTTTGCTTTCATCAAATTTTCTGTTCATAACATGTTGCTAATTAGAGTTCTAGGGGAACTGAACTGACCAAAAAGTCTGCAGGGTCTACAGGTTANAACAACTAGTACTATGTTTTACTATTATTTTAATTCTCCGAGTTGTATGTTTAGATTGACCAAACCCATGCTGATTTTTTTTTATGTAGATTGGTCTTTTCCAATCTAGTGAGTCTGTAAACAGTGGCTGGCTCCTTCCTTTCTATGAAGCTTTAGCATCCTCCAAGATGGATGTGTGTGTGTTTTCAAAAATTTATGTAAACATTCCCAGAGTGTTAACAACAACAGCGATAACTTGTCAGCAAGGACAAAGAAAGAAAAAGCATTTAAAAGACTATTGCTGAACACCACAATTTCAAATTCTGTATAAGTGCCATTTTTAATAAATGGATGCTAAGTTACAACAAATTGGGAACTACTTGTTATTTCTTTTACAAACTGGGGATATCTAGCATTTCATGACTAGACCTCGAACTCAAGACTTAAAAGGTTTTTACTCTAGTCCAATGCTACTGTCAAAAGTAAATTCAAAGGCTACACAATTATAAATAACAACATTTTTCAACTGTACAGTAATACAAGCATGTCTCCCCTACTTCCAGCATCAACTTTTCATGTAAATTCCAGTAAATGTTCCATGCGTCAAGAATTATTTTCAGTAAACAAAAGTTAAGAATCATAAACTGTTACCATTTCACCAATACTTTTCTAAATACTTACTTCCTTTTCTCATGAACATTGCAAAATATTATTTGAACACATGCAACATTACATTACTTCCGGATACTTGTTCCTTCACAAAATTACACACATCTTTCAAAATACTCAGTTCTACAATGCTTACACTGGCAGCTTAATCTGTCACTAATGCAAACTCAAAGTCAAATGATTTATCTTATGAGAATAAACAATGAGCATGGAAAGCTTGGAGCTGTTGCTGGCTTTGGGTTCTATAACACTAATTTCTGCATGACAAGCTTTATTTTTTAAGGATACAAAAGCTCTTAAATATTGCACTATTACTATAACCCATGTCACAGCAGATGATCCCTTATTAAAACATAATGGAACTAGAAATGCATCAGAGACTTTAAATACATTTTTATCTTTTTTTTTTTAAAGTAATCCTTTTTCTACAATATAAATAAATCCTTTTTATACAAAAGGAATGACAGTGCGTGCACCAAAAACGAGTAATTGCAATGAAATCCCACTGTCACAAAGATTAATTACTTTGGTGAGACCTTACAGAGTCAACAGCACCAAGTCAAGACCTAGAATTACTCCATGGAGGTAAATTGAAAATGTGTTACAACAGCAAAGCTGACCTATGTCGAGTATTTCTACCTAAAAGAACAGTTATGCCACAGAGTTGTCACATCCACGACAGAGACCAGCAACAGCATGGCCATGTTAGAAAGCTGGAAGGTTTGTGGAACTGTTGATGCAAGTTAATCAAGGCCAACTTGGGTCAACTATAAGCCTTATTTCTAACACTTTAAAAAAAAAAAAACTAAATGAAGTTTGTACAGCATCTACAGCATGAATTAGATTAAGCTGAATATGCAAGCAATTCATTAATTTAAGGATTTTTAAGGCATTTCAGAAAGAAAGTTTTATGAAACCTAGGAAGAAATCCATGCAGTTTACATATCCCCACTAAGGAGTAAAGTTAGACAACCACCCACCGCCACCTTAAATCTTGCTTCCACTGCTACAGAATCACATGAGGGAAAAAAGCCCAAAATAACAAAAGGTTGGAAGTCATCTAGTTCACACTTGTTTAATAAGCTAATTTAAGTTCAGTCTGGTTGCCCAGGGCCTTGCCAAAGCAAGTTTTGAAAATCCCGAAGGATGGAGCCTCCACAACTTCTAGGTAACCAGTTCCAGGGTTCACAAACCATTTTCACAATGAAGACTTCTCTCATGACATTCACTTGATGTAATTTGTGACATTGCCTCTTCTCCTTTTGCTGTGCACGCCTGAGAAGAGTCTGTCCCTCTCTTTAGGTTGCAAGAACTTTGACACTCCTCCTTAGCCATCTCCATGCTGAACACCAGCCCAGGTCAATGCAGTCACACAAGTAGCAAGAAGACAGGTCCCTCTTCATGCTAGCACAGCCCAGTCTGTAGTTTGCTGCTCTTACCATGAGGGTGACTTGACAGCTCGGCCTGTTGCTCACCAGCATCCCCCAGTATTTTCCCTGCCACCTGCCTGCACTGATGGGCATCCATCTCATCCCTGGTGCAAGATGTTGCAATCACCTTTGTTGTTGTGCTGCTGCTTCTCATGAGGCTTCTGTTCGATTACTTCAGCTTGTTTGCTACTTGCCAAAAATAACGTACATTAAATTTGTCAGTTCTATTCACTACAGGGCTCCCAGTTTAGTGAGAACTTACAGTATTTCACAAAGTTAAAGGAAAAAACATATTTGAAAAGCTATTAGGTTAAAATTGGCACATCTTGTCAACCTACTCATAATTTTATGGCTATCTGAAGTAGAAAAAAGTTAATTTGAGTCATACTGTGTATCAGTGGTGCCCAGTAACAGGACAAGGAACAACAGGCACAAACTGAAACACGGGAAGTTTCACATGAATGTGAGGAAAAACTTCAGTCTGAGAGTGACAAAGCACTGGGCCAGGCTGCCCAGAGAGGTTGTGGAGTCTCCTTCTCTGGACAGATTCAAGTCCCACCAGGAAACAATCCTGTGCAACCTGCTGTAGGTGATCCAGCTTTAGGAAAGGGGTTGGACTAGATGACCTACAGAGGTTCCTTCCAACTCCTGTCGTTCTGTGATCAGTGCATATGCATATCACATAATATAGTGTCTCACATGTGAGAACACTCTTGAGGCTTCAACTAAGAAAAACTGTATAAAGGCCTGGTAAGATGCCAAAGTCCATCTAAAGTTGGCATGTTTATATACAATATGTATACATGCCATAATACAATTACTGCTCACTCAGCAACAGCAGAGTTAAAGCTACTTAAATGTTGCAACCTATTGAGAAAATAAAAACTGACCTCAGAAGTCAACAAAATTTGCATGATGTTAGACAGATGCACTGATATAGTTCTATTGACAAGAAGATGGGATGGGATTTTACTCAAAAATAGGTATAAATTGTATATAATACAAAAATATATTTTAAATTTGCTTACTTGGGCCATACCTGGGCTATACATTCTAGTAACAACACTAAAGGAAACAAAAAGCAACAAGTCTTTTTAAAGTTTAATCTGGGCCAAAACCAAATAACAAAATGTGGTTCGTCCTTCTCCAAGCCCCCTACCAAATCTGGTTAGAAACTCAGTCAAAACTCAAGTAGACCAACTGGTTTTACCATGCTCTCTCCCTTCCTCATGGAATTTTTAGATTGTGTCTGTACACTGCAAGACTATGAAAAGCCTAAACTACTTATTTAAACTTTCCCTGTCTCTGAAACTGAGATTGTGTTTCTATTTAAAAGATGTCTGACCTTTTAGGCTGTTGATCAAATGCAAATCCCACTAAGTTAAATGGGAGCTGAAGATAGACAGTAATGTACGTCAGGATTTCTTCATTTAGTAAGACTCCTAAATCTGTACTTAGTCTAACTTTAGACACTCCAGTTTTGGTTCAACATATTTGATCGGCATCTGTTAGGAGCCTGGTGAAAATTAAACTGGATTTCCCCAGAGAACCACCGTGAATCCCAGTGCCTATACCCATAGTTCCCATCTTCCTGGAATTCCAAAACCAGTGTGAAACAACCTGAGACTCAGCACTAAGATCGGTTTCAGCCTGCATCTGCCTGCTGTTGCAATAAGCATACTTTAGATCAGTAAAGAGGTAATCTTCTTTAATTAATTAATTTGACCTCCTGCATGGATTTTTCAGATATACAAGAATAAGGAGTGAAATACTCTCCTCATGTTCAACAATCAAAGTCTCAAAAATGTCAACAGCAAGGCCTCTGAATAAAATACATGTAACAGTTCAGGAAAAGAGAAAGGGGAGGGGGGATTAAAAATCACAGTATTTGGGGACAAACATACCTCTACCCTCACGATTCTCATTGCAAATTGCTTCCAAGAGTAGGAGTAGGAAAGAGGAAGATTCCTTCAAGGCAATACTAGAAAGCTGACTGAGTTTTAAAATTTATTTATTTTGATACCACTGTAATAAGTTTCTATGCATGTGTATACCATTTTGTGTGGAGCCAGAATTTTACAAAAAAAAACCCCAAAACAACCAGGCAGCTTGCTGTTATTAACTGATTTAACCTACAGGCTCAGGATGCAGCTTTACACCACACACAGAACTGCTTTCATACAAATGGGCTAATACTGTTCATAAGTTCTCACAGATGAAGTGTGGATAGATAATGTGCACAAAAGAGACAAGAAGGACACACAATGAATGCATTTTGTAAGTTTAAATAGGTAAGACCTCTCTGAACAGCCACTAAGTCTACAACGGCTCACAAATCTGATTAAGTCATTTAAGCACCATCTTTCTAAGTTTGAGCTGACTGCTTCTGGCCAGTCTCGATCTGTACAACTCATTTCCATTTGTATACACTGTTGCCAACGCTAAGTTGAAATGCATCTATTTCCTTTCCCTAACTTCAGATATACTTTTCAAAACTAGTGTGTTTGTAGTGTTGATAACACAACACACAACACACAAGTTAGTAGTGTTGAAAATAAGAGCCATTACAAAAGAATACACAACTGCATCTTTTAACCATTTTAGCTAACTGAACCCGTTTTTCCTAGTATCATAACAGACTTCTCTGCAGTAAAAATTTCCAATATTTACAATGCTTCAACAAATCTTAAGAAAAGGGTTTTTCCACAGTGAATCACAAATTGTGTATTTTGGGAAACAGCGCTTCAAGGACAGATAATGCACTGAGAAATTATGTGGGAAGACAAAAATCATTGATGTTCCCAGCTGCTGTGATAAGGAGCACTTCCAAAAAGGGTGGTAAAAGCTACCGAGGAGCTCTTGCAGCTTCTTTTCCAGAAGAAAAGAAAAATGTTATTAGTGATATTTCTGCATCTACTGAGTCAAGTGTTTATTGCAAATATCTGACAGTGATTTCCAGGAGCCTGGTAGATATGAAATGCTTGCTCACAGCCAGTGGACAGATTAAGTTAAGAAGTAGGATTACCTAAGAAAATAATTTTAGGTACAAGACTTTTTTATTATAATAGTGCCATTATTTACTACATTTATTATTTTTTTCCAGCTGGAACAAAACAAATTTTTTCATGTAATCATACAACATAAAATTGATAAGATTCCTGCAGCTATTTCAAGTTACAGTAATTAAAATTGTGTGGTTTAGGACAAATGTTCCTTTGTTTCTTCTGTTCATTCTGATCCCTCCCCCAGTACCTAGCACACACACTCAAACTTCTCTCTGAAGCTTTGGTCTCTTTCCTCAGCCCCAACTTTTCTGCCTGGAGACAGAATGAAGCTGCCTGCTGCCCAACAGCTTCACACTACATTTTCTGCTCCTCGACAGCTGCAACAAAAAGAGCCTACACTGGCTTGTAGGCTCTGCTCTAGTCACCTTTTTAAAACCATCACTGATGAGTGATAGATCAAGGCAAGGAGATGCCTCTGAATGAAGAGTAACCTCTCTTGCAGGAATAATTACATATATGGTGAATTCAACATAGCATGGTCAGTCACTTCTGGTTTTTCAAGAAATCTGTTCTTTCAAAGTCAATGATGAATCCTGAAATGATGGCTATGACAACAGCTGTCAGTTTTAAAGTTCTTTTGATGTAAAATGCATTGAACTCCACCAGAAGTAAAAAAATAAATAATGAAAGTCTGCCACAAGAAAATGTTTTGTCTTCTTACTCGCAGATGAATATAGAAACAGAAGCTTATTAGCTTCTGTTTTCTTAAGCACCTATAAGGCATAAATCTCTTTTTATTTATAAGGTGTATGCTTCATATTTAATGCACAAATGTTACTACATCCTTTGAATGCTCAAGTTCCAGAATTAATTTTCTTGTTCATTTCTTCAGTCTTTCTATGCATGTTTCTCTCCTCCAAACCCTTCCTTTCCATTTTTAATTGATATGCAGTATTGTCACCAGTTCAATCACAACTTCACTTGACAGGTCCACAGAGGCAGCTCCAACAGAGGCCAGGAGCCAGCATACAAGGTGGGTAAGAAACAAAGGATATAAAGCCAGACTGAAGTACAAAAGAACCAAAAATCTTATTGTACTGAAACTCTACACACCAGAAGATGGATGGATAGCTGTCAAACTTGCCATAAGTATACAAAAAGCCATGGGCTTCGCAGAAAGCATTACAATAACAAACTAGATATTTACAGCACTGGAAGGCAGTATGGGTGAAAGCAAAAGTGCTCATTTGTGGGTACTTATCTAGCAATTAGCTTCCACTAATTCCAACTTTTGCTAAAAGAAGCAGACTATGCACCAGTTAATAGCACTCAGGAAAGATGATCAACAGGCATCATCTACAGAATCCCATAAGAGTCACTCACATTTTATGGGAGATGCCAAGAGATCAGTGCAGGGAAGGAAACAGATAAGAATGATGCTGTCAAAGTAACAAGACTAGCAAAATTACTCATACAGATGCTGGGTAAAAGCAGGGCAATGTTGGACTTTGCAGTTAGAAATGCAACTTCAGCAAAAAATCAAAACATAGAAGTCAAAAGAGGATGGACAGAGTACAAGTTCCATTGCCTTCCTGCTCAAGCACTTTGGAGACAGTAGACAGACCAGAGCATCAAGACACAGCCTAGACGCAAATGCCTGAGGAGAAAGAGACCTCATGCACAGAAGTAAGTGATGATGCTCAGGTATGTAACTGAGCAACAGGGCCAGTACTGCACAGCAGCTCTGTACATAAGCAGTTTGGCATTACTAATGGATGTCAGATGGAGGAGTTACACACATATATTCTACAAACTCCCCTGTTCTTTTTATTCATATCAACAGTATTGTGTTTTCTCAGGTCTGCATTTCCTAGAAGCAAACATGTTCTTCCACACATTATCACACTACATTCAGAGCTTTTTTAGATAGAGCTTTGTCCTTTCAAGGCAAAAGCAGGCAAAAAAGTTGGGAAATGCACAGAAAGGATGTATCAGACAACTGCTGCTGGACCAAGACAAACAGTCAAAGGTAGACAGTAATCTTGCTTCAGACAGTATCGGGTACTCTACTATATTTCTTTTTCTTTGCCTCACACTTCTACTTCAGGAAATCTATACACTAAACAAGTGACAGGTTTCCAGCATTTAATTCTATTTACTTCATCTGAGGATGACCTAATCTAAGATAAAGACTATCCAAGAAGAAAGTTATTCTCCTCCCTGACCCGATTTTCTAGGTTTCTGACTCAGAGCTGTGACCTCTTCGCTTTCCCTAACCTTAACCACAGCTTTGGGGCTCACTGGAACTCATCATGACCAAGTTCAGAATACTAGCTGGATGGCAAACTAATCCAATGAAATCAGAGTATTTTCTTTCCAGGTTAGTGATTGGAAGTGTCTCAACTATTGCTGGTACTGCAATTACCTGAACAAAGGAAGTGGAGCAAAGATCTGGGAAAAAGCAAGGCTGTTCAGTTCAATGACAACAAACTCTTTCCACAGGACCCACTTTCTTATGGGATAACTCAACTAAAGAAGCAAAATCCCAGCCACTTCCACCTTCCTCCCAATGGGAGGAATTGAGGGAAATCAGCTATTCACAAGGGTAGATAGTGGTAGGACAAAGGGGTATGGATTTAAACTGGAAGAGGGAAGGTTTAGATTAGATATCAGGGGGAAGTTCTTCACAGAAAGAATGGTGAGGCGCTGGAACAGGCTTCCCAGAGAGGTGATGGATGCCCCAACCCTGGAGGTGTTCAAGGCCAGGCTGGATGGAGCCCTGGGCAGCCTTGTCGAGATCCAGGCCTGGAACTTGGTGCCCTGCCTGTGGCACGGGGCTTGGAGCTTAATGATCCTTGGGGTCCCTTCCAACCCAGACCACTCTGTGACTCGTAACGGCTTTACTGTTCCCTAGTCAGTACCAGCACTACTCGTCATAAGTGAAGCTTCACAGTCCAGCAGAACTCGCTGCAGCAGCAGAAAACCCTGCTCCACCTTGCAGGGCTTCTCTGCCATGCTGATGAGCCAGAGGAGCAGTTTCATCTCAGCAGCATGCAGATCCATGCAACTTGCAAATCTACTTGAAGTGTCACAGACTGCAGTCACCAACTATGTCAGACTTCAAATACTCTTTACACTACCGTAATAATTTCCTAGTCTGTATTTATGAGGCCAAATGCCCTCTTCCCTATCAATAAACTAGAGAAAAATAAAAAAAGCTTCCAGTGTAGAGATCTCTGTTTTATTTTAGATTCAAGCAAGCAACAAATGGCTCTAATGAACTGACAATTTCACTACCTTCAATCCAGACTTAGTACAGATTATGCTCATTATTAATCATAATTTGACACATGATCTAGCAAAGCCAACACACATGTTGCAATATTAAATTCAGACACGGTTCACGTAAAAACAGAGGTGCATTTATATACCACCAAGTGCTTAAAATTGTGATTAGCACTCATTCCCATTTCACATTAGCAATAAGTAAAGCAACCACAGAGGACCTCATTTGACCTTAATTGTTAAGGACTTTATGTCAACATTTGTATAATCAAGCCAATGCCCTGCTCTGGCATATTAAGATAAGAGCTAGAAGTACCTCAAATAATGAGATCTTTACTTTTAATTACCCGGTGCCTTTAGGCAGCAATTACACTTTAAAAGACTGCAAAAGAAGTCTGGTTGACCTCTGGTTATTTCAATACTTGAGAGAACCGAGGGAAGAGCAGAGTTTGGAGCAAGCCATACCCATTTAATTCCTAATAGATGTAACTTACGCATGCAGCCTTTTTTTATGCTCTTAATGGTCCTACTCAACACAACTTTATGAATCTGTAGAGATGAAAGATTAGAGAAGTGTAATTTGCAGTCAGTTCACAAAGTAAACACAGCTTAAAAATATTACTCCACCCTATAATTGTACATATTTAAGAAGTTCCCTTCTACTAATACCATCTATTGGATTCTACATTATTTTTCAAAGACAAAAACAAAAATTAACTCAACTGCTTTAAAGGCAATGTTACTCTTGTAAGATACTTTCACATGTATGGGTATATATTTACATTTGAAACGACAGAGCACGCCTTTTTCTGTTATACACACAATCTTCCTCCTACTTCCCTCTTGCACCTAAAGGGAAGGCTTCATATTTCAGTTGCATCAAGATAACTATTAGATCATATCACTGGACTTGCCCTAGTGATGCATATCAGGCATCCAATACAATCTTTTCCCATCTCCAGTGAAGGAGTTAAGTTTCTAACACAGAAGGAGAATATTCTCTTTTACTACAGGTATTCTCAGCTTTAACATAAGATGCTTCATACAAGATTACACATCATTAATCTAACAGCATTCATTTGAATGCCAACTTACCTCTAAATATATTGATGGTGGGTTATGCTCTCCTCCAAATTTGTCTAGCAGTGCCTCTATATGTTCTTGTGTTAATTTAATCATCTGTTTGATATTCCACACCTAAAACAGAAAATTAATTTTTTTTAATCAAAAGGAGCCTAGAGTCTGTTCTAAACCAAAACACATTTAATTGATATTTAGTAGCAGAAGTCCATTCTAAAAGAATTTTAGTCATCATTAAGAGTGAACATCCTGCTTACCCACTGTAAGACACAGCATACTTCTGAGATACACAGAAAAAAATTATATTTGGTTTTAAAATTCACCGGCCATTGAATAAAAAACTTCTAAGAACAGCTACCTTTCATGTTTATCAAAACCATATGAAGAATTGTCCTTGCAAGATTTGGCAATTCAATTTCTAGTGTACCACAAAGTTTAATGAAAGAGTTCTATTAAACCTTCAGCAACCTGTAAAATCAATGTTCACAACACCCAGACTTTGTGTTCTATTTGCACGGGAACAGGATGCCTTGCACTCTAGCTTCTATACTCTGCCTACCCTGCAAGTCTTCTTACAGACCTTGGACATCTACTTCCAGTGCATAGAGAAAACTTAAGGCACTGTACTAAGAAACAACTCAGATTGTTACTCATTCTTCACATCTTGAAAGAGACAATTTTAGGACTTTGAGACTACTGTAGGTAAACAGTATTATTAATCCTGTTACATTTCAAGATCTGGAAAATTTGTCATTAGCACTATTAGACCAGGATATAATCCAGGATATAATCCAGGATGGAAGAGCCTGTTACCTGTTTCAGTTTAACTCTTTTCACAGATTATAACATATACAGCCTAACGATCAGGTCTGGATATCCAAATCATGACAACTTACCACTAAAAAGAAGATGTAAGTAACTTCACTGTCTAAAGTACACACCAGTAAAAGGATCCAAAGCTGGATCAAAACAAGTTTTAATACATAAACTTTAGATGTTCACAAAGCAACAAACTAAAATACAGAAAGATTTTGCACACTACCTTATTTACTCCTAATTCTAGACATCAGTTATTCACCAGAAATTTCCCTGAGTAAACTAACAGCTGATTTCACTTATAGCCCATGTTTTAGAACAGATACCTGAAGAAAGATTTCATTGACAGACTACAGTCAAGCAAAACCAGCTTGCTCAGGAACAAGTAAACCAAGCTACAATGAGCAAGGGGACACCAGAGTCTGCTATTCAAGCATTCTGTACATAAATTCCCTTGAGGGGACTGTGGAAGTCAGCTTACTTCTCAACTTGCAACTGAATTGTCCTACTGAAGCTAGGACTACCTACCAGCAGCAAAGGGAAGGATTCTGACACAATTTTTTCCCAAGATGGCACGAGCTAGTTGTATGGCTGGTGAAAAGAACAAGCTTGAATCGACACTATCGCAATGAACTTGTTCAACAGGGGAGTTTATAATGTTGAGTTACTGTCTAACTGGTAATATGCTGTTAACTTGTTCATATATACAGAAAATTCTTGGCAAACTACGAAATCATCACAAAATTACCTTCTGTACAGGTTTCCACTGTTAATGCAACTTCTACTATTTGGCTGTTCTGGCCATTTCACCCACGAAAGTTCTCCTCTACATATACTGTACCACAATAACAATTTTATATACCTAAATGCCTGTCAGTGAAGGAGGTGGAGATGGAAGATGCTTCACTGACAAAGCAACACGGAATTGTAGAAGGGTTGAGGTTGAAAGGGACCTCTGGAGGTCACCTAGTCCAACCCCCTCTTCAAGCAGGTGTTCAGCAAAATGCAGAATGGAAAAATGTTATTTAGGAGATGTTTGCAAGAGAATCAAATGGTCTTCAACATTGGCAGAAATCTTCCTGTTAATATCACAACAAGAACAAAAACTGAGTGATTAATGAACAAAAAAAAATTGAAACCTACTGCAGCTCTAGCTGATGGCATTTTTGCTGCTCATGGCAAAAATCCAGTGGAAAAAAACTAGAAGAAGGCAATATTGCTCAGAGGAGCTGAAAACAGCACTGTGAACTACCTTCTAAATATCTGTGGACTAAACCGAGAGCCTTTCCACAAGTGAATCTTGGGGGAAAACTGAATATGGATTTCTATCATCTTAGAAACACTATTCACACACTTAAAGTATGCTGAAGGCAGAAGGAAATTTGTCAAAGTCAACCATTGCAACAAATCATTACTTGTTGCTCCCAAAAATGAAAAACCTTTTTCATGCACCATATTTGTCAGAAGTCTTCTGACAAGTGAAAAAAATGACACAAATCTAATATCGACTAGCACAGGCTATCTCTAATCAAGTAGGCACAGGAACGCATACGCCACAGCAAGTTTCCAAGCTTCACAGTTTTGCTTTAAATGGCAATTTCTACTCATTTTTACTTACAGAAACATCCTTATGGCTTTCCATATCAATGACTATGCTTATACACAGGGTTTTTTTGTGGTCCAGAGCATCCCTTAACATAAGAATCAACCCCTGCACGCATATATTGCATCCCACCACACAGAATCTAGGACTACGATTCAATTATAGGAACTCAAGCCTTTTCCTAACTGGATTTTGGAACAGGTGCTCTGTGCAAGTGACCTCATGCAACTTGGAAATGTCTGCTTCTAAACACCACAGAACACACAGCTTCTGCCTCACAAAAAATACTCCATACTTGATGCACTTATACAGCCTGCAGAGCCAGTAACTTCAGCCTGGATTTTCTCCTTTCAAACTTGCTTGTTCAGCTAAATTATCTCAGCTAAGTTTACACCATGTGAAACAGCCCAGCCTTAGAGACTCTGAGCCAAGACACATCCTCATCATCTCCGTGGAAAAAAAACCCTGAACACTAAGTTCTTCAGAATTTATCTTTTGAGTTCAGTAGCACTCACAGATGTACGAGGTTTCTTCTAACTGTCCAAATAAAACGTAACTTTCCAAAAATTGCCTGGGATTTCAGTAAGCAACTCATTTCCCATAAACATGTGCATTCCAGGACAGCAGCAAAGAACTACCTAACAACACAGACAGCAAAAACATGAAATGGAGAATCCTTTTAGCTACTGGCTGTGGACCAAACAGCTTGTTCCTAGACAACAGGATAAAAGTTTTCAAGCTAAATGCTTATGAAGTATGACAGAAATCCCTTCATTCACACTATTCACACTTTCCACAGAAGTAAAGGAAAGCTGCAGAAGCCTGCCGGTCACGGTGAAAGAACAGACCTGTTTTTTTGTTACTGTTCCAGCACTACACTATTACAAAACTCCACACCTGTACGAAACCTTAAAACCACAACTACAACTATTGTGTAGTAATACTGAAACTGATGTCAACCTAAGAGATAGTTGCTATAAAACTTAATGTGTTCTGTAGTAAGTCTGCAGTGCACCTAGTACTGCGCACTCGTGTCTAGTCCTTTCCCACAGGAAGCAACATAGCTATTTGAGACATATCATCATTTGTAGTTCCACAAAAAAAAACCAAACCAAGAATGAACCCTTTGAAGCTTGGATAACTCTATCATTTTTCTAAAAAAAAAAAAAAAAAGAAAAAAAAAGAAAAAAGCGCCTCAAAATTTTTCTGTCTTATCTGGTAGCATTAGGTTAAGCTTATTCTCTCATCACAAGATATTAGATTTGATTCTCCTTTTAGTGCTGCTGACACAAGGAAGCTGATGCAGGCCAACATGGACACAGGCATCCAGAAAACTGGAAATACTCCAGATATATTGGAGCATATCAACTTGTACTGGCCTATTGTGCGTAATTGTGCATTAATTTTGCAAATAAGCACTCCCTTGAAACGTAATAAAGGCGACCTATTTCAAGCCAGAGGCCAGTCAGATACAGTAGAAGTCTAAATTCATTCTATTCAGGAATGACTATGGCTCCACAAATATACAACTAAGCCACAAAGTTATTTTCACATCCTTTGCTGCAATTGTGTGTGTGTGTCTGCAAAAAGCAAACTATCTTTCATACTTATTGCACCTGGTATCAGTTCCAATTCTAAGCTCTATGACCCACACTTGATAGAAAACAGCCACGAGTTCAAATCCATTCTGTAAAGGAAAAAAAAAATGCAGTTACCAACTAGGTAACTGCATTTGATTTGGAAGCTGTTTTATAAGGAGGACAAAATCATAGAATCATAGAATGATTAGAGTTGGAAGGGACTCCCAGAGGCCATCTAGTCCAAACCCCTGCAAGAAGCAGGGACACCCCCAACTAGATCAGCTTGCTCAGGGCCTCATCCAACCTGGCCTTGAATGTCTCCAGGGATGGGGCATCTACCACCTCTCTGGGCAACCTGTTCCAGTGCTCCACCACTCTCACAGTAAAGAACTTTTTTCTAATATCCAATCTAAATCTCCCTCCCTCTATTTTGAAACCATTACCCCTTGTCCTGTCACAACAGGCCCTACTGAACAGAATTATTGAATCATCAAATTTGATACTATTCTAATCAGTGCCTTCAGGCTTCTTTCTTAACAGAATCAATTCAGTTGCTTGGTCCACTTTGTCAGAAAACGTTTTACAAAGCCATCATGCATGAGACTGTTCTTAGCTGGACTAATGTCTTACTAACATCACAGTCAAGTGTTAGGAGCAAGGGGCAAGGGGATGTATTAATGGGGTTAGTAAGTCAGGCATCTGCTGTAAGCATAGAATTGGTAAAATTATTAAAGAGACTTCAAGATTCAAATTATTTTCCATTTAACAGGCAATATTTTTAGAAAGAAAAGGCCAATTCTTAACCCCCATAACCACTGCCTGTTGTGACACTGTTACCATTAAGCAAAAAGAGCCCAACCCATCAAACCTAAACACCAAACAAGTCCATCCCTACTCCAAAAGCCTCAGAAATCTCTGAACAAGTTAATGTTCAAGGCTCAGACTATCATCTTTGAGGAGTTAGCAGCAGAAATTCTACTAAAAAAAATAGAGTGGAAGACTAACTTTGAGCTTTTCAGACAAACACATTCAATAAAGACTTGCTTTCTTTACCAGAGGACTTCTACCACACAAAATCCCAGTATTACTAACACTTATGTTTTACTTAATAACCTTGCAGCTCTCAATTATTTGCAAGCCATCAGTTGCAACTAAGAGCTGTCTTTTCCCTTGTTTAATTTTAAACACAAAATAAATTGTCAGGCCTTTGACTCTTAAGTTGCCAACTCTTTAACAAGAAATATTCAGAGTTCAAATGTTTTTGCTTCTTCTAAAAGTTTAAGAATTTATATGTATTTAATACAAATCGTAATGGAAAAAACCAACCCCACAGTAAGGCCCACCCTTATAACAGAACTCAGAAGTTTCTCTGTAAGAATAAAGTCACCAACAGCATTAAGCAGTGTCTGCTTTGCAGCTTACCACAACCTAGGGGGCTGCAGTTACTGTAATGTCCGTGGTTGTTTACCTCTGCTCCCTTCCTCACGTTTTCTCCAGACAAAGCCTCTGGCTTAACCGTTTTAGCACACTACCCAAGCAGAAAATTTTTCTTTCTCAAGGTTAGTTTCCTGCTACTCTGGTGCCTGAAAATAGCTTGGCAAGGGACCTGGTGACCACCTGAGCTGTTGCAAAGTCTCCTTTCCTCTCTATAGCCCAGAGTTGGATGGATTCAGGCTACCATGCAGCAGCAGCCTTCCTGTTTTAATTTTCAAAGCTCTATCATTCCCCCACTTTTCCCATCACCCACCACCTTTGCTGCTTGCTACTAAGTAGACTTTGCCTCCAAGCACTATAAAAAGTAAAGGTCACAAATGTTTTCTACCACAGTAGAACAGCAAAGTGTGAAAAGTAAGAGGTGTCTGTATCCTTCATTTAAATCATTAACCACCAGTTGTATGGTTTTTCTTTGATCTAAGTCTTTAATTCCACATTCCTCGAGGCTTTTGTGTTGCATTACTACTAGTCCATTTTATTCATTTTGGTATTAATTCAGTAGTCATGAGATCAGGCACAGACCAAGCCCTGGCAATTCACTGTATTTGAATTAATGAATTCAACAACTCCCTAGACTGTCACACGTTGTGGTTTTTTTTTTTAGTTTTGTTGTTGTTGTTGTTGTTTGTTTTGTTGTTTGCTTTCTTAAAGAGAAAAATCCTATCCAGATTTCCTAACTTATTTAGGAATGTAATTTTGCTTTAGAGAAGTAACTACCAGAAACTCCCAACAAGCTTTAAACCCACACAACAGTGAAATTTAAAACCAGACTATCATGCATACACCACACTTTCTCTGCACACCTTAAGCTAAAGGGAAGTCATATTTCTGATAGAAAGCAAGCAGTCAAACAGCTAATTACAATAATTGCCTATAAGAAGCAAATGCTAGTTAAGCAGAGCTACTGCACAGCTTGGGTCACATTAATTTTAGTGACAAAGCAAATAAACTCAGTCTCAGCTGAACTACAGAAGTTATTCTGCTCTCTCCTTGTCAGAGCACACAATTAAAAAGACTATTCTGAAAAGATAATCAGCGTCTATTTAAAAGTTCATGTTATCAATTAATAAAATAATTTGTTACACACTTTGCAATATTCCACCCCTATACTTGCTACACTGTGCATGTGTTTTGTACCAAATGGTCAGCAGATGTAAGAGACAGCTGGAATTGTTAGTCAAGTACATTCTGTTAGTCAAGTATATTCTGTTTGTTCAGAAATATCTCATCCAATAAAGTAACTAAGGTAGCCTGCTTTTATCACATAGGTCTCAAAACCTGAAACAGAATATATGTACCTTTGTGTTTGGCTTTTTTTTCTTTCCAATTTCTAAACCACAAGTAATTTGCTCCCAATCCCAGAAAACAGTCACAAATACAGACCACCACAGAAACCACACTCACCTAAACAGCACTCGATGTTCTACTCAGCAGATCATACTGCCTTAGTAACCCTACTACCAATGTGAAAACTGAAATTATTTCAAAGGCAGAATTGGATCCTCATCACTCATTGTCTTAGGTGATTTAAGAAAAAAAAAATAAAATCCAAACCAAGATAATAGAGCCACCATAGAAGGATGCTGAAAACAACCATCTTGTTTAGAAAACTGAAAAAAAACCAAAAACAATCCAACCCACAGCAAACAAATCTGCCGAATAAAAGATATTTTAATTTTACTTAAGCTTTGGCTGATCAAATTACAGAAGTATTTAGTACATAAAGCTTGCTGCAAGACATATCCCCTATAAATACTGAATCTAGTGACTACAAAATGTCACATCAATTTTAAATGATGGACATAAGCTTAAAAACGTCACAGGACACTTTATTAGCACTTACAAAATATATTTTAGTAAAATCATGACAACGCTTAAAGAAATCCTTTTGAAAGCTACCTGAGATGATGCTGAAGACTTCAATTTAAATATACATTACTTACAACTAATTAGAGAGAACACTTGTCCTATTAAGATTTAATGGATTTACAAAAACAGTTAAATGACTGAGACACCATCATGCAACCATCCAAACACCTAGATACTACCAACTTCTTAAAATCATAATGATGTATTTTATTCCATGCTGATTTTATAGCATTTTTCATGCACCATTATTTAATAACTAGTGCTAGAGATAAAAAGCTAGACATGCTCTCAGACTTCAGAAATGCGTACTCTCAAAACAGACCCTTTATTGAAATAAAGGGGAAAAATAAATTAAAAACTACAGGCTACCAAGTCTGTGCTTCAACTGTCGGAAAATGTTGACTGAACACAATGCAATGGCATTTGAAAAGTATTTGCTACTTATCAGCACATTTAACAACAGCATTACTAATTGTGGTACTGTTTAAAAGGCCTCACTAACTGACAAATGAAGATATTAGAGCTGGTATTCCCCTTTTTGTGGGGAAAAAAAATCCTAACCAGTTAGACAACACTTTTTTAAACTATAAGTACATTTTGTTCATTAACAACTGTACTTCTCTCCTAGAAGGCAGATTTTTTTAAAAATGCCGATACCTTTCATGTAAACATTTAACTGCCTTTTATACTAAATTTTGTACAGGTGTAATGGGAGAACCCACCAAAATGTCTTACCAGACCAGAACCTTAGAACAATAAGAGCTTCCTTTGGTGCCCAAACACACTCCCATGTCATCCTATATTCATTATTGATAGCGTGGAGAATTCATCTGACAGAGTGTTGCACAACAAACTCCATTTCCAAAGGAGCACAAGTTCAGTTTTCCAATCTTTAAGGTTTGGGCTGGTGAGGTGTGTTATGGTGGGATGACAGCTGGAAGCACTAAAAACTCCTGCCTGACCTGACAGCACCTTTTGGACAATGGGAATGGTTCAAAATTAGATCTTGGCCCGTTTCCCCTTTTTTTTTTTTTGTTAGGGTCTACATTCATTAAATGTCATCAGAAACAGAATAAAGAAAGGCACTGCTGCAGCTCCTTCCAAACTAAAAAAGTGGAGGAAGAAGCCAAACACTTGGAGAAAGGAGTTTAAACGGGAAAAAAAAGAAAATGTGCGTAACTCTGCACCAAGAAGCCTCGTTTGACTTTAGCACTGGTCATGGAAGAGGAAATGAGCTGCATAAATAAGTATTTCATCACTTTGGAAAGAAGCTGTGCAAAGGATTCTGTTGCACGCCCCAAAAAAATTCAAGAGCAACTGGGATAAAAAAGCTGAAGCAAAGAAACACATCTATTGCATACCGACTTCAGTATCCTGCCCTAGCAGTAAGAAAGAAGCTGTTTTCACATACACAGATGTGTGAACAGCTGCAAAATTACGAAAACCATTTCACACTTCAAAAAACTAAATACTGTACCTTGAACTCTCACCTGATCAAAGCTGTTGGAAAAGTATACTTGCTGTACAAGGAGCTGGTAGAGGACCTCCACGTCCCTGGCATTCTGGCAGAACTAGGGTATGGAACCATACTTCTGTGAAAGGCAGGTGCAGAAGCAATCCACAGAGAGCAAGTGAAATTGTTAGAATCCAGCATGGGAAGCTCAAGACTGTAAAGATCTAACATACCTGGATTTGAACCTGCTCGGGAAGCCTGGGCTGAACAAGACTTCTCATTCAAATGTAAAAAAAAAAAAAAACCAAAAAAAGGATAAAATGAAGGCCAATGCAGTTTTGTGGGACAAAGATGATCTTAAAAAAAGGGGGTGAAGAAACTGAAATCCCACCATACTACCACTTGCTACTCTCTCTCTAATCACATTCCTTCTGCTTCCAACCTCACAAGTGTTCAGGAGCTCATCGGGTGTCAGACTGAGGAGACTGAATCCTCTAAGCCTGCACAAAACTGACACCAGCAAGAATGATGCCACTTGTCTTCACATTATGGGTTGAGCCACCTTTGGAAAGGGTCTACATGGTACTTAGGGGGTAGATGCATCTGGGAGACCTGGCACAGGTACAAGAAGCAGCAAAACCTCCCCTTAGGGTGGCAGGGCACCATCTGACTGACTTCAGTGTAGCTGCAGTAACAGGGAGCAGCATTAACTATTGGTGTCTATGGTTATGACAGCACTTCTACTACACTGCACGTTACACCACACTTCAAAAAAGACTTGTTCAAACCGAAAATAAAACTTACATAAAGCTTACACTTGGCCAAAAGCATCTTAAAAAAAGAAATTCTGAAGCCTGAAGTAGTTTCTCTGCAAGACTGGACTGGAGGAGAATAACTGATCTCATCATCATCTGAAACCATCTTTTGCCTCCCTTGGAAGGACAATTATATTCCCTACTAATTGAAATACCCTCCAAATTGCTTGATGCAAATTATTGTGCCTATAGAAAATTTGTTAAACTGAACTATAGATCTGTTACAAAACAATACAGAAAATTGGAGCTTCAATTAAATTAGGGTTAGGTTTTTTTTTTCAGTTTGTTGGGTTTTTTGTTTGTGTTGTTTTTTTTTTTGCTTGGTTGGGGTTTTTTTGGGGTTTTTGGGTTTTTTTTTTTTTTTTTAAACAAGCTACCATCAAAGGATATCTCCACAAAAACTCCAGCCCAAAACTCATTTGGTCTACAGCATTTTTAACTACATGCAACAAAAGAATTGCCTTTCTTGGATAAAACTGAGTGTCAAGAAGGCTATTAATAGAAAAGCTTTAAAAAATGAGACTTCTTTGAGTTTAACAACAAAAAAGTATACATGGGAACAGCATTAGTGGCTTAAGTAACAGTGCAATTTACTAAAAAAAAACTCATAAAAAACCCTAACCCGAACCCTCAGCATTAAACACTTTGTATTGAAACAGCTTGTACACATACACAGCAACAAAACTTTTCAGAAGCAGTTACTATGCTACGAAGCAGGTTTTGAGTACTCAGGCAAGCTACCACAGGACAAAGCTGTTAATCCTACTGCATTTTGGGAAGAAAAACTCACAAGCAGAAATCTTTCTAATATCCCTGCTAAATTCAAGTATTTCAAGGTTGTGCTATTACACTCCATTTACCTTGACAGAAATAAATCATAAAAAGCCTAAGGAAAATAAGATGAGAGGTTATCTAAATCATCTTCTTCTCTACACCTGGATCAACTTTTCCCCCGTTACTCCTTACGTATTTGCCTGTGAAGGTGACAGGATCTATCAATGGGTATTTTCTAATTTAGGAAAGTCTATTTTCATGCTTCACGATACCTAGGCATAAAAAAAAAGTCTCACAGTAATGTGAAACTATCTCTTCTGCTTCCACGTAAACTCACTACTTCTGGCAGTAATCACCACAAGCCTGGAGAACAAGTTATTTGCATTCTTCTTTGCATCAGATTTCACAACTTACATTTCTTTTTCTGTTGGTTTTTGAGTTTTTTTTTAATTAACCTCAATTTTTTCCAGTTTTTCCTTAAAGCTCTGATCTTCTAGACTTCAGATCACCCTTCCTATTCTTCTCTAGACTCTCTCCTGCTAGACCATATATTTCTTAATGCTGTGACCCAAAGTCAGGCACAGCTAAGGCCTCTCCTCCCACACTGTGCAAAACAAAATAATTACTTCATTCATATTTTGAGACATACTCCTGAAGAATATTAGCTGGATACAAAGCATCTTGCAGTTAAATATTAATTTGTCTTCACAATCAAATAGGATAACATTCACAGTCTATAAAGTTAGTTCAAGCACTGAATACAAGTGCAACGAAACATAATTGAGAGTCAACACAAAATGTATTTCCAAAACTACAAAAACAATGAAGAAAAAAAAAGCTTATCTATTTTCAACTTTCCAAATAACTAGCAACTTTAATTGTAAACTCTTCAGAGAAACTGAAACTTGGAAGTTACTCTAATTCCCAGCACGATAGCTTCCCTGAATGTTACTACAACTTATTGCAGTAACCACCTCAGTTTTTCCTGGCCAATCTCTTACTTTGAGAACCCACCACTCAGTGCAAGGTTAGAGGCACCTTCTCATTCTAAGCATTTTGTTTATCATCTTAGATATGTTTTCTAAGATTAAGGTTTCTAAATATATAACCAATATTCACGCCAGAAAAATTTCAGCATTGCTGACTAGAAAACAACTGACCATCCATCCAACAGCTCAGGCTCTCACTTCACAACCTTGTCATTTTCATCTTCCAAAGAGCAGCTCAGAGCACAAAGCTCTGAGCACAGAAAATCCCGTTTGAATTATTTAATATTGGTGTAAATAATCTCTAGCAACAAGAACAGAGCCTTTCTTCCCAGCTGTCACACACTCCTTACTATATCAACAACCCTGTAATGCTCTGAAAACCTTCCATATAAACACTCTCTTGTCCTGAGAATTCATCCCGGGGAAGAAGCCAACCTACGTGCCTCCAGCAGCCAGTGCTCATCGCGGGCCTCCTGACACCAGCAACTCAACAGTGAGAGAAATTTCTGCTCAACTTACTTGTCTCTATCCTCTTCAACTCCTTATGCCTCAAAGAAATACCTATTTCCTAGGTGTACCGTACAAATGCACAGGCACTCGCACTCTTATTGATCCTGAATTACAATATAGAAAAAAAAAGCTTCAGCTATTATTCTTCTCTTATGCAATAACTTAATTATCAAAAGAAGATTTTCAGTATCAGCAGGCTACTGAGGCAACTTCTAAATTCATTATTTGATTAAAACCTGGCCATGAGTTGAACAATGTGGCTCTGAATTTGTTTTTCAAAACCCCCACCCCATAATTCACAAGCGACATCAATGTAGTTGTAAACAACACAGAGCATTCAATTACAATCTTGACAGAGAATAGCTCCTCTACCACAGGATGCCAACTTACAAGTTTGTATAAGAATACTTTAATGTATCCTTTTAAAACCAGAAACCTCGTACACAACTGAGGGTTTTCCTTCTGGAAATCAGGACTGCGTTTCCTGAAAGATTACAGGGAACTAAACCATTTCTGGGTATATGAAGTGAGATGATGCTCCTTGATGGGTTTCCACAGCAAGGTTACTTTAAAGCTCAGATTTACCCTCTCACGAAGGACTCAAACAAAACTTTAGAACACATACTTACATTAGAGCCCTGAGTCAGTTAGAACACTTTAGTATTTTTTATGTCACTTGGAATTTGCATGACACTTTACCATGGCATGTTTTACTATTAAAGGTAGCTTCCATTTTAACTGTATCAGCAATTTGTTGGTCTTCAACTTTATTAAAGAAACAGGTTTAGATGAAGTAATAAGTGTGCGTTAAATTTAATTAGTTATGACTACAGGAAGTAATAGCTAACTAGAGAACCACATCAGAAAATAAACATTCAAACACCAGCTCTGCCTTAGACCTGTATATTTCAGTATTTCCAATATACAAGAAATTTGCTTTTAAGTAACATAAGAACACCCCCAGACATTTCTTAACCTTGAATGCACGCACCCATACTTGCAATGTACCAACCCCTCTGCTCGACAGGTATTCCAGACACCAGACTGCTCTCTCTCCCACATAGGATGCAAAATATCCAGGGCTGTAAGAAGCTACACTATGTGTTTTAGCATTTATCATCAAATCTAATGACTGAGACGGGCTAAACAATTTTTGTAGTTCAAGTGATTTACATCAGTTTCACTCCTCTTGGTATGAAAACTTATTGTTTTAAAAAAATCTTACCTCCTGCCACTAGTTTCCCCTCTTCTCTTGCATTGCAGTTTATTTACTCAACTCAGCTATACTGCTATTACTGATTGCTATTACTTATTTCAGTAATTCCACTGAGATTAATTTTCTTATGGTAGAAATATCTGAGGAAACCCAGTTCCACGCAGTTGCACCAGCACAATCTGGGTGATAAAGAGTCATCAAAGAAGCTTTTGAATCTCACTTTGCTGCTTAATGTAAGCATTCATTAAACCCTACTCTTCAGGTATTTAGGTTTCTCAACTGGTTGAGAGTTTCTCCTTACTCAGGGAAGTTAAGACCGCACTTGCATTACTCAAAGCATTTAATCACCCTGCTGATTAGATGTAAAATACACACATGTATACTGCTGAGTTTTGCCTTCCTTCAGCAAATGAGACAGGAGTTCCTCAAGGTGAAGGAACCAATCTAACCTCTCAGCAGCATCAACAGGGGCAGACTCCTTCCCCATTTCTCTTTCCTGACTGCCTACTCAGCATGAACTCTAGTACGTGTCAAACCTCTCAACTCATTAATTCCCCTACAATCCACCATGCTATTAATAAAATGGCTCAAAGATAAGTCTTTCTGGTGAATTGAGAGTCAAACCAGACCCCTCTGTAAGCTGATGATCCCAGACAGTTCCTTCTCCCTGCCAGCAGCTCTCCCCCAAGAGCAGCAAGAAGCCATGACCCGGTGGGCTCACAGGGCCACAAGACTCTGCTCACACATGAGGTGTCCTGTACCCATTACACAGAAACGCTCAGAAAAGCTGAGCTGAAATAATCTTCAGCAACTAACGCTGAAAAGAAGGTGGCAGAGCTTCTGGCATCTGTATTTACCTCCAGAACAGACTGGCTGCATGGCATTTGGCAACTCCTCCTGACTTCGATGCCTACAGTATTCGAATCTGCGAAATACCTCGTGTTGTCACAGACCATTTTATTCCACCTTCGGAAAATATTTCAGAAGCGTTGGCAACTTACACTTTAACCCTAGCAAAACAGGTAGTGCGGCTCGCTGTCTGTGGGATTGGGAAGTTAAGTAACATGCCCCAAAACACAGGAAGTGTGCAAAAGAGGCACAAACCAGCGGCCTGACAGCCCCGACACCCGCACAGTGCCCTGTCCGTTAACGCTATCTCAGGCTCCCCGTGCAGGAACGGCGAGCCAGGCCGACACCCGCAAGAAGCGCCGTACCCGACGCTGGGTTTAAAACACAGTTCAAGCATTTCAAAACCACCGGGCACCCATGCCCCGCCGACCATAGCCGCCAGGTAACAGCACTGGCACTAAGGGGGCTCGTTTCAAACCAGACCCGGACCCGCCATCCCCTGCCCAGCCGGAGCG
>VXBZ01002375.1:300572-333400 GCA_013399135.1 Heliornis fulica
AAGCGGTCCTAGGCAAGGCAGGAATGGGAACGCAGGCCCTCACCAGTCTGACATCATCTGGGGGACGACTGGGGCTTTGAGGGTACCGTGCACCGGTGGCAGAGATGCCTCCTGGAATCACGTTTTCATGGGAGAATGTGGAGCCGGGTGGAGTTACAGCTCAAATAGTTGACCGATAGAATTGATGGAACACCCTCGCTTCTCCCCCAACAGCATTCATTACGCCTCGAGCTGCTGCAAGTTGGGGCTTTATCTACACAAGGTGCTTCAAGTGAGCGAAGGGTCTGGCTGTGAGCTCGGCAGAAATTGGGACCCCTTTCTCCTCCTTGGTAACACCTCTCTCACCTTCTGGCCAGCTTTGTCCAATCTGTGGGTTTGGGAGTGGATCCCAGTTTCCAAATAGGAGCGTCTGTCCTGCCCTCATGTGTCTGCATGATGGGACATGCATCACCTTCCCCCACAGCCTGCAGTACTAGGGAAAGAGATGGGCTCATGCAGCAGGACCTGCCGTGGGCCTGGGTCCTCTGGTACACCCCAGGCAATGCTACAGGCTTGTAGGAACACCTACAGCTGTCAGGTGGAGAGGGACCTGGGGGTGTTGGTTGACTGCAGACTGAATATGAGCTAGCAGTGTGCCCAGGTGGCCAGGAAGGCCAATGGCACCCTGGCTTGTATCAGAAACAAAATGGCCAGCAGGTGTAGGGAGGTGATTGTGCCCCTGTACTCGGCACCGGTGAGGCCACACCTCGAGTACTGTGTCTAGTTCTGAGCCCCTCACTACAAGAAGGACATTGAGGTCCTGAAGCGGGTCCAGAGAAGGGCAACCAGGCTGGGGAAGGGTCTGGAGAACAAACCTTATGAGGAGCAGCTGAGGGAGCTGGGTTTGTTTAGTTTGGAGAAGAGGAGGCTGAGGTGAGACCTTATCTCTACCAACAGTGACCTGAAAGTAGATTGTAGAGAGGTGGGCAATGGTCTCTTCTGCCAAGTGGCAGGTAATAGGACAAGAGGAAATGGCCTCAAGCTGCACCAGGGCAGGTTCAGATTAGTTGTTAGGAAAAAGTTCTTCGCTGGAAGAGTTGTTGGGATGTGGAACAGGCTGCTCAGGGAGTTGGTTGAGTTCCCATCCCTGGATGTATTTAAAAGACAGGCAGATGAGGTGTTTAGGGATATGGTTTAGGAGAGGACAGGGATGGTTGGACTTGATGATCTTAATGGTCTTTTCCAACCTAGTGATTCCATACAAGTGACAGAAGAACCAAGGCGGTAGGCAGGTAGGTAGGCAGGGTGCACTGGGAAACACTGCTCCCTCCATCTCAGCAATGAAGAAGAGCTGGAGCTGGCAGCCACTACTGCCCTCCAAAGCTTTCTCCCTCTGTGTCTCCAAGTCCCAATGGCCATCCTCCTCCAAAGTGGCAAAGTGGTCCCTTTAGACCAAAAGAATTACCCTGTGTCACATCCCTGTCTGCCACAGACATTGAAATGCCGCTTTTCAATAAAGCATTTGTTACATCAGGTGGTTTAAGTTGCTTTCTTGCTAAAAGGGTCTCTGATAAATACCAGACTGGCAACAGCATTTTAATGCGTTGCGAGGAAAAGCTTGCGTATCAGAACATCAGTGGGATTTCGAGAAGGTAAAGGCTGTTCTATCACAACCTGATATATTTTATGGTGGTCAATTAAAATACTGAGTTGAAACATGCACGTGCAAACATCCTTATCTTTGTTTAACTCTGTGTGTGAATACATAATCATACAGCCTCTTAATGTAAGGCTGAACATGAGCCAGCAGTGTGCCCAGGTGGCCAAGAAGGCCAACAGCATCCTGGCTTCTATGAGGAATAGTGTGGCCAACAGGACTAGGGAAATGATCGTCCCCCTGTCCTGGGCACTGGTGAGGCCGCACCTCAAGTACTGTGTGCAGTTTTGGGCCCCTCACTTCAAGAAAGACATTGAGGTGCTGGAGCATGTCCAGAGAAGGTCAATGAAGCTGGTGAAGGTTTTGGAGCACAAGTCCTGTGAGGAGAACCTGAAGGAATAGAGGTTGTTTATCCCGGAGAAGACAAAACTGAGGAGATGAAACCTTATTGCTCTCTACAACTACCAGAAAGGAGGTTGTAGTGAGGTGGGGGTTGGTTTCTTCTCCCAAGTAGCTCGTAATAGGACTAGGAGAAGTGGTCTCAAGCTGCATCAGGAAAGGTTTAGATTGAATGTTAGGAAAAATTTCTTCACCGAGAGAGTGGTTAAGCACTGAAACAGGCTGCCTAGGGAGGTGGTGGAGTCACCATCCCTGGAGGGGTTCAAAAAACATGTAGATGTGGTACTCTGGGACATGGTTTAGATGACATGGTGGTATTGGACAGACAGTTTGACTCGATGATCTTGGTGGTCTTTTCCAGCCTTAAAGATTCTATGGCTCTGTGATTGCAATGTGATGGCACATTTGAGGTGTATATTTTATCTCTCACACTGGGGCCATCGGTGTGTGAAAGTGTCAAATTCAGTTTGATACTGGCAGTGCTGTAACTGGTAAATAAATGCAACATCATTTCACTGCATTATGGAGTCAGGAATAGCAGACCCCGGGGTACAGAGGGAGGAACTTGGGACATGAATTTAGCTGAGAGTTTTTCCTGTAGAGAGTTACATGGCATTAAACACCTCCTGAATGCTAATGAGAAATGAGCAAAATGATCTAGCTAATGTTTAAATGGATTTTAATTGATTATCTGAAAGGCTGTGCTTTCCTGAGATAGGAGCCTAGTTTTTCCTATGACTGGTGGCCTTCAGGGCAGTCAGCAAAAAGTTGCACGTATACGTGAGAGCCAGATGTACAAATTTAACAGCTCGCCAAGCTCAGCGAGTTCTCTCCAACAGCCACATTAATGAAGAGGATAATTACCAGCAATTCCTGCTATGCGACCGGAATGTGTAAAGGTAGTGAAAAGTGCACCCAGGCTCTGGGAAGTAACACATGCTGAGGACACCACAGTGGGACAGATTTCCCTGGTCTTTGAGGGGAAAGGTGGCAGAGGGAGTATGAGATGGCTCTCTCAGCACACAGGCTGTTGATGTTAATGGAAAACCAACAGTGGAATATGGGTTAACTAGCAGAGAAATGTCACTGAAATGAACAGACTCAACACTGAGGGATAATTTAGTCTCAATGTGGTCCTTTTTTTATTCCCCAGGCAATTTATGTCCAGGGTATAACTCTAGCAGTGGAATTGGTAGGATACTATCAATCTGCAATGCCTTTCCCAATACTCTTAGAAATAACACATGCTTTTGCTCTTGAGCTGCTGATTTTTTTTTTTCAGAAGATTTGCATTCCTATAAAACATATTTTCTAGACTTTGCTATGACATTGGATGTACCACCTGGAGAGCTGCAATTCTAAACCCTAATAATGACAGTTGATGACCAAAACTGGGAACACAGCAGAGTTACCACCCGAAATACATGAGGTAGGTGGTACACTTTAAAAAAGAAAAAACAAAACCAGAATACTATCTAAAAAAAGATATTTGTGGAGGAAGGAGACAGAAATTTACTATTTATGCTAGACTTTCCTTTTGTTTGAGGGAATTCACACCTAGGGTTAAAAGGAATTTCCTACTCCTTCATATGGTCTTTGGTCTCTGCTTAATCTATTATGATGGTAGATAAATTTATTAACTGCAACTATTTCTTGGCGATATGAAATCCTATCTCCTAAGAGCTGATACCATCAAGACTTTTTTTTTTTTACAGTGATTAGCTTTCATTATCAACATAGGTCAAAATTAACCTTGTAACCTAGATGTGAAAGTCTGTTTTCTGCTATCAGATCCACAGAGCACTGTCTGGTTGATTCCTACAATGCGGCACAGCCAGTTTATCTGGTATTGCAGCAGGCAATGCATACTTGTAAAGGCAAAACCTGCCACCTCCCATCAACCCGGGGTTTAATCCTCCCTAGATTTTTTTTTTTGTTTGAATTCAGATCCGAAAACCAGTCCAGCTATTACAGATTTGCCCAGCACAGAACATCTATCTGAGCTAATCAACACCTGAACTTTCCAGAGAACATGTTTCAGTGAGTTGGTGAAAATGAGATGACTGCTTGAAAGCAACTGTGTCACTGTGAGCATTTGATTACATCTTTATCCTTGCCCCCTCCCACAAAAAAAAAAAAAAAAATTCTTAAGTTTGTGAACTTAAGAATTTCTTTAAGAACTTGGTTTGTTCAGCCTGGAGAAGAGGAGCCTGAGGGGAGACCTCATTGTGGTCTATGGCTTCCTGATGAGGGGGAGTAAAAGAGCAGATGCTGATCTCTCTTTCATGACCAGAGATAGAACCCAAGGGAACGGCATGAAGCTGTGACATGAAGGGTTTAGGTTGGACATTAGGAAGAGGTTCTTTCCTGAGAGGGTGTTTGGGCACTGAAACAGGCTCCCCAGGGATGTGGTCACGGCACTGAGCTTGACTGAGTTCCAGAAGCATCTGGACGATGCACTCAATCACATGATCTGACTTGTCTGGCCCTGTGTGGAGCCAGGAGTTGGACTTGGTGATCCTTATGGGTCCCTTCCAACTAAGAAGATTTTGTGATTCTATGAATATGTCCAAAAGAAAGACTAAACAATATAAATCTGATATTCTTTAAACAGAAGACAGTATCTTAAAAAAGAACCATCCTTCACAGTTAATTGGTAAAAGAAAAGCTTCCAGTTTCTTAACCAAAAAAACCCACCCCATAATTTATATATAGGTACATTAATAGAAACTAGGTTTGGAGTTTTTTGTGGGTTTTTTGTTTGTTTGTTGGGATTTTTTTTCTAGGATGTCTGAAAATTTGACACACCTTAAATTCCAAAATTTTCCAAAACTGATGAGCCTTTTCACACACTGCACACCAGTATTTGCCCCATACATGTAGTGTTTATGTTTGGCCTGTGTGCATCTGAAAACACTGGATTAAATTCTACACCATGAGAAAATAATTGCAGATCTTTTCTAAAGCATGCCAAAATGTACATGTGGCTTTTTAAATGCTGTAGCATGAAGTGAAAGTGCACAACTTCAGGTATTTACTGTTCAGATAGATTAATTCTCAGCCTTAATAGCAGAAGTATAGATTTTGGTGGAATACAGACACTAATGACAACAATTCCCTGTAATCTTGGCCAGAAAATGTGAAGCAGAATGAAAATTAGGCTGTTGTCTGGAGTTCAGTCATTTTCTGATTTCTAGTTGCTTTCCAGGAAAAAGAATATTGAAAATATTTTTTGAAGAAAGAACCCATTTTTTTCCCCACTTCTCTTTAGCACTTATATAGGTGTATTACCTATTATCTTTAAGATATGCTATGTATCTTTTCACAGTTCTATGTATTCTCAGATTGGATGTGAGGAAATATTTACCTAAAGCGTGGTGAAGCTTTGAAACAAGCTGTCCAGAGAGGTGGTGGAGTCACCATCACTGGGGGTGTTTAAAATATGGGTAGACAAGGTGCTTCAGAAGATGGTTTAGTGGTGTAGGGCTAATGGTGGGACTTGGTGATCTTGAAGGTCTTTTCCAACCCTGATGACCCTTAAGATTCTATGGATTGCTTTCTGATTGCTCCAGCTTGAAGCCAATAAAGAAAGCAAAACTGCTTTAAAAATATTTTAGTTTTTCCTTTAAACTATTCCTGTATGGCTTGTAGATATTTTTTCTTTTGGTAGTTTCTTCAGAACCTCTAGTTCAGGAGATTTACCATTCTGTGACACTGCTGAACCTCAGGTATTCCTACCTTCAGTGAGATACTAGGTAGGATTCAGGTGGCGATTTGAACTTTACGGCTAAACAATGTCATCCGTATCTTTTTCAGATCATGGAGACTTCATAGATCTTTGCTTTTGAGTTAAATACACGAGCAGAAATGCTGAGAAGACTAGGAGAAAAAAGGACCTATAGTAAAATGACAAAAATGTGGATTCACCAGGTTCTTAACTCTATTTTTGTTCTACCATCAAAAGTAATGTTGATCTAACAAGCGTTCTTTTATTTATAAATAATAACATATTCTGAATTTTCTGATAATGCTACTGGAAATATTTACATATTTTTTATTTGACTCAAGCATAACTCATTTTAGAATCATTATTTATAAACCTGTTGCTCTTCTGTCCTAGACCACAGATGAAGACTTCTGAAAGTAAAAAGCGAAACATTTTCCTTTGGAGGCAAAGGGATGCAAAAAGCAAGAAAGGTGATGGGACTGCAACATAGGAATGACCTCACATATAGGTCCCTTCAGTACCTCTAGGTTGCTTGGTGTCTCAAGAACAGAATGCTACTCTGTTACCTTCCTTCCCTATTTGTTTAGGGAAGCCTAATTACAGCCTATCAAAACTTAAAGGGGTCCTACAGGGAAGTGGGAGAGAAACTGTTCATCAGGGAGTGTAGGGGTAGGACAAGGGGCAATGGCTTCAGGCTGAAAGAGGGCAGGTTTAGATTAGATGTTAGGAAGAAATCCTTCACTGTGAGGGTAGTGAGACCCTGGCACAGGTTGCCCAGAGAGGGTGAGGAAGACCCTCCCTGGAAGTGTTTAAGGACAGGTTGGATGTGGCTTTGGGCAACCTGGTCTAGTGGAGGGTATCGCTGCCCAAGGCCCGGGGAGTTGGAACTAGATGATCTTTCAGGTCCCTTCCAATTGAAAGCATTCTATGATTCTACAGTTTTGGGGTCCAGCAATGCACATGCTGCATCGTGGTGCTCTGCCTCTCTGCCAGCTTCTTGCCTTCAGTTGCATTACAGCATGAGACGCTGAGAAAACTACACGTTTTGTTGAATAGTAGTATAAATGCTGCCAGATGTATATGCTGGCATATAGGGGACCATCAAGAGAAAGTGTGAGCCCTGAAACCGCTTTTAAGAGTACAGAAGTAGCAGTCAGTAGAAAAGGAGAGGGAGGGATGGGGCAAATGATTAGATGGGGAGAAAAAATAGTAGAAGTAGACAGGGGAAGGAAGATGCAGCTCTCCTAGGAAACAAGAAGCAGATGAAAACAGGGAAACAAAGGAGTAAGGAGCACTGATTTTCCCACCTGCTGTACTTTACTTAAACTGTGACCAAATCTCACATTTGAGAGGATTAGTCAAGTCCCTCCTGCTCCTTTAGCATCCCTCATCATTGCTTTAACACGTTCAGAGATCTGATTTCCAAGCCCTTTGTGTTGGACAGTGATAAGCTGATCAGCTTTAAGGACTAAATAGCTTTAGACTCCTAGCATTATTATTCCAGTGTGAACAATCGTATTTCATAACTCAAAACCATCCCATTTTGGCACAAAAAGCTGCTAACATGATTGAGTTCCAAGAAAGGGCAGTAAAGGATTCCACATCAAACATGTTATTTTGCTGTTCAGAAAATGACTGTTCCTTTATGTTCCAGTCTTAGGATTTTCCTTCAAAATATCCAGGCTAGCAGAGCTTTGCCTGGCCTAAATAACTGCTGTAATTTGATTCTCTGGTACTATACAGACAGGTTGGTAACTCTACATCTCTGATCTAATAAAAGTTTAGTTAGTATCTGAACCTTTCCATTTCTAGCCTCTTCACTGAGTAAAAAAAGTCCATTGTGGTTGGTATTGTCTGGGAGTAAGGAAACTTTGAGTCCAAAAAGACTTAGTCAATAATATGAATCAAATAGAAAAAAAGCAGCTTTGACATGGGACAGAGAGAACATGGTGACTAACTGTGTTTTTTTCCGGGCAATACCCCACATTGCTGGAGTTTTAAGTCATTGTTCTTTGGTGACAGGTCCAATAGGATGGATAACATTTTTAAATGAATGCTTGTATTGCAATATACATACCTTATATATTTAAACCTAAGTGTCTTTTGCCGACAGTCAACATCATGGTTCATAACCCATCCTTGCCTTGTAATCCTCACTACCACTAAGACAACAGAAGCCTTACAGGCCTTTAGTCTCCCCTATAAAGGCAATCTGCCTACTGAGCGTGCAGGAATGGGGCAGTCTCCAAATCACGCTGCTGCGTTCTCATCAGTCCTGTGAGAATACACGTGGCCAAAGGCAAAATTTCTGGTGTGGTGGTCAATGGCCTCTTAATGCTATTGATGCTGTGGATTGCTTGAAGTGATGCTAAAGAGCCTCGGACACTGTTATTCCTTTTTAATATGATATGACTTCTCTCTCCAGAAGAGACATTTGTTTTGGTAGCTGAACACAATTTCTGTTAACCCCCTCTGGGGGGAAATCTGCAAAGCTCCAGCTTAGATCTTTGTTTTAATTTTATTTTTAGGCAGTTTGCATGCCTAGTCAATTCACTACTATCTGTCCTCAGAGGGCATTAATGTCTGTTAATAAACTTGGTGATAGTATCAATTGAGTTTGAAAGTACACAGATGATCACCCTGTTGGCTGTATTGGTGTTGGGCATCAGAGCAGTATTTTGGCAAATATTGTAGCCTATAAGCAGAATAACTGAGTGCAAAAGCAGAAAAATAAAGAATCTAGGGAACTGAACCACTTTCTAATGGTCAGTTCCCTAGCCTAGTTAATACTTTCTGGTTTATGCTGTTGATTCCAAAAGCATTTGGGAAGTTCAGAGCTTGTGAACACACTTACTTACGTGTCAGTTGCATCAAAACAGACCCTGAACAGACAGCTGAGAAATGACACATGCTGCTTCACATACAGCCTGTGTATCAATCCCCTCTCACCCATTCACCCAAGAGATGTTTGTTTGTCTAGGTGGTATCTGGACTGTCTCATTCACAGGCTCCTCTCTGACCTAAATGCGCCAGTTCGGGCAAGCCAGCTGAACGCTGCTTCAGGCTGCAGCCTTCATGTAGATACTCCAATGCCTTCAAACTAGGTAACAGTTGAACAGCAGCCATTTTACTGAAATGAAAAGCCAGCATAAACTCTGATATATCAGAAATAGTTTTTTTAAAACCCCAAAATATGTAATAACCATTGTAAACTCAAAACTGAATGCAATACCCTCATCCCTTCTGGATTATCTCTGTCCTCATTGCTGGCTGCTCCCCCAGAAACAGCTGGAGCAGCAGTTTGATGCTGCCTGTCACACACAGCCTCCTTTGCACGCAAGGATAGAAAACCAGAGATGGACAAGGTGCAACATTTTTAATATTACTCTGACCAATGCTGAATATCACCAGGGAAGGAGCTATTGCGTGCATAGGCATAACAGAGTCTCTAGAGTGTTTCGTCAGTTGTGTCCTGAGGAGACCACTACCATTCAAAGGGTAGAGGGGACTACAGCCCTGGATGCTGGGATGGGATTTACTTGGCCATTACTCAGAGGTAAGTTTCTCTGATACCACTTGGAGATACTCAATATTCATACAGCTTCTGAGTTAGGCAGCTTCTGTAGGTGCTTGAATCTGGAATCACATCTTAGACATCCACTGTTCAAAGTCAGGGGCAAGTGACCCCATTAATCTTTTACCCAGACAAGCCTGTAGTGGAAAGTGAGGAAAGCTGCATTTACAACTATGAGTTTGCAGTGATGCACCATTGCATGTGGCACTATAACATTTTTTAGACTTTCTGGAGCTCAGGTGGTATTTGCTCCTTAAACTGTTAAAAGCCTATTTACTGAAACAGTATGTGAAGCAACCATCAGACACGCAGAAATAACAACTGAAGTGGGAGAGAGCCTCTGAACTCCTTGAAACATTTACAGAAAGCTTTAGGAGCCCTGGGATAAAGTAAAATACTTTCAAGTATAGTCAGAAAATCTAATGGATATAAAAATCCTTTTCTTAGCTCTTGGTAAGATTTGTTTTCACAGACCTAGCTGTGATGTGAGAAAATGTATGAGGTCATCCAGCCTGCCTCTATCTCTTCCAGGAGAGAAGTGGTCCCTTCTCTCTGTTTTAGAAGTGCTCTGTTTTAGAATACTTGGCGCAGCGTAGCTCTGACCATCTCAGACAAGAGAAGCTGAACTCACTTCTTGGAAGGTTTCCCAAGTTTTCTAAATATTTCACTTCTCAGAATTTTCCTCAATATTCCACCCAGAATGATCCCACACAGTATTTATAAAGATCCTTTGGTGTCATGATCATTAGCCCGTTGATTTCAGATTTATCCCTGCAGACAACCCTAAATAATTTGTCAGCCAGCATGATGGTTCTGGCCCACTGACATCTACCTGCAGTCACATTTGACATGCTGTTGCTATGCTCTGCTGTGTCTGAGCCTTCACAAGCAAATTCTTTCCGATGTTTTCACGTCTGTTCCTTCCCTTCTATACTCAGCACATTTTTATTATACTTGTGGAAAAGGACAGGGAAAATGAAGGAAGTGAAGAGCCTGGAACTCTTTATTCATGCTGCCCCAGCTGGGCAGGCACAGAAAGATCCAGTCTAAATATCTGACCCCCCCCACACCCCATTTAAGTTTTACCTCTAGGATTTATAAGGGCATCGGTTTAATTTCTGCTTCTAGAAGTATGCCTAATAAATCCTCTTTTTAAGAAATTATTAGAACACTTTTTTTTAAGAAATTATTATTAGAACCCTCAATTTTTCCATTGCTGTTTGGACAGTTCAGACCAACGAAACTACCGATGGAAGAGTTTCTAGATCAAGTTCTCAGAATCAAGATGACAGAGAGTGAGTCCCTTTGGAGGATTTTGTTTCCAGGATCTACACCCAAGGGATTGTACAAGAAGAGTCACAAGCAGACAGCTAGAGAGAACTCAGTTTAAAGGAATTAACCTGAGATCCCCATAGCACTTGTTTTCTTTGCATACTACCCTTTGTGCTTTAAAAGGAAAAAAAAAAACCCTACAAAACACTCAAGACTGAGTTTTTCCCTCAAAGCAGCCTTTTAGATTAATAAAGCTTTTTTAAGAGACATAGACTGTAAAATGATTGTATTTTAAATGGTTCTAAAATGGCCTTCAAACTCAAAGTGGTAGAGGAATATGTAGATACATTCAAATCTCAAACATACCTACAGTTTCAGTAATATATGCTTTAGGCTTTTTTCATTTCTGGCTAAGTCGAGATTTTTTTTTTTCTTCCCCAGTGTTTGATCTCTCTAACATCTAAACTAGAACAGCAAACACAGTAACTTACCACAGCTTATTTTATTTGTTAGAAATGTCATCAACCATTGCATACAATCATCTCTGAAATAAAACTCGAATGGTGAAATCAATCACGGTGAAGGGAGAGGCCAAAATAAAAGCCTGATTGAACTGGATTATTTGAACAAAAATCAGATATGACACCTTACCAATAGCTGTGTTCCCATCCTCACACCTCAGAGCACGGCTGAGCCCCTCTTTACTCTCCTAAATGCACATACTGTGTTAATACATGATGTGTTCAGCATCGACTTCCAATTCATCTAGACCCTGTGATTCACAGAAAATAGTTATCTTCAGGCAGTATCTATTCCTAAATGATAGAGCAGGTGCTAGAAGGGAGGTAGGAAAGTGCCTATTTCTATCCCAGCTATGGAGTGGAAAATGCTGTATTTTCTGCAACAAAATAGTTACACTAACAGTCCCAGCAAGCAATGGATTATCCTAATAGTAGGATAAACTAATAATAAAAAAAACCTCATTCTTCATTATTTTATGGTGAAGTTTCAGGGAAGGGGAAAACAGCCATTTTTGAGAAGACCTAGCTGTACTGAAGATCACAAAACATTAGGCAGAGGAACTTATCTTATATTGCTCTTCTAAAATGTCATCATTTTCCACTTAAGTTTTGTAAGCACCACAGACAAAAGATAAAAATCAGCAATTCACCCCTACCCTTCCATCAGTTTCTCTTGCTTTTTGGATAGGACGCTGTATCTTTTCCAAGTATGTTCCCACAGTGATGCTTTGATTCTAGAGCACGTTTGCTCCTGCAGGTTACAAAGGGGATCATTACAGACAACCAGCCAAACAAGGCTTCTGCTCTCCTGTTTATGACAAGACCATCTCAGAATCTGTAAATAGGTAGGTGGTTTGGAGCAGAAAAGGAAGAACAGATCCAATCCCCAAGCCTCAGGTGTATCTGTGTCTAGCAAGGCGACATGCTGATGCAGAATACCTTCAGCATTCACTGCCCTCAGTAGGCTCTGTAGATGCTTGATCCTCAAGTAGATTAAATACAGATTCAGAGGCATGACCCCAGCCAATTGTGCCATATACATATTTATATATTCTATGTATATCCATAATGAGGCCTACACACACAAAGTTTAAGGCCACACAAACATACTTTATTTAGTGTAGGACAGTACTTCACTTTTTGATGCACGCACGATTCTCTCTTGCACGTTTATGCTGTCAAAAATATGCTGTTGGGTTTTTATCTTACGTTGCAGGGAAAACATTTTTATTGAACTTGGGTTTAACTTTGGAAGACATTAAGTTCTTGCCAACAAAGCTGTTTTTTAACTACAACCACCAGCTGTCCAAAGCTGCTGTTGTAATTCTGCTGAACTGGTTCAGAACTGGTCTTTCCCTCCACCAAAACAAACAGGTGAGCAACTTCACCCTTCACAGTCAGAGACACAGCATCAGGAAGCAGCAACCTTCTTACTCAGGGAACTCCCTCTCCTACCTAGTATGTCACTACGTGCTGCTCTTCTTCCTGGAAAGGAATTCTAGGGAACCAGACCACTTCCCCTGGCGACACACACATGTCCCAGGAACCAAATACTTCCCAGAGAGCCAGCCTATCACAGGCTCAGTACCAGAGAGGCCACACCCCGCCACCACACAGAACACCACAGTGCCATAGGCACCTTAAGAGTTGATCAAAAATTGTTAGTTACCAAAAGGATTTAAAATTAAAATCAAAGAGATATTTTACTCATTTCTATAACATTTTTGTTGACTGTGGCAAGAACCTGGTGCTTCTCCTGCAACACTGCTGGTGTCCTAGAAGTCAGTTTCTCAGAGGTTAGAAAAGCAGGCAACACAATGTAAGGATACTGAACACAGCTCCCCAGAAACACCCTTCACAAAAATCAGGGCCTCTTTAATAACTAACTGTGCTGAAGTACAGCTACTGAGCTGTTACAGATGTCTGCAGACCCACTGATTTTTAATTTTTAATGATCAGACAGATGCCTTCAAGTACACTTAAATCAAAAATCAAGCATACCCCAAGCTAACAGTGCCAATACTTTCTGGTCCAGGCACCCTTAACGTTTTAATAGCTCCTCTTCACTACATCAAGAAACTCTCTCTAAGCTTCCATGGTCTTGAAATCCAAAGGTGCCATTTCAGGGCACATACAGGGAAGATGCACACTTGGCCAGGCAGAGCAGCACAGCCACATTCTATTTTAATTAGTAGAGGGGGTCTCAAGCTGGAAAACAGTTTGAGCCTTTGTATTTCAACCTCTTCTGTTGTATTATCTAAATATTCTGGGTAAAATAAGTGCATTGAGGCCAGGCAACAGACCATAAGGTACTGTCCAGGGCAAAACACAGAACACGAATTCTAAAAGCAACTTAAAATTGACACTAAAGCTTCCTGAGGTGAAACTCATTATAATAGGTCAGACTACAAACAGCAGTTAGAAGCAGGAAACCTTTTCTTTGTGGACACATGCAATACAGTGTTGATCTTAACCAAAGAAAGTAAATCAGACAATGAATATCCAGCAATTTTCTAGATCCAGAAAAACTGAAACAGCTATAGGTGCTTCCAAGAAAGACACCAAGTACTTGGGTTTTTAGTATTGTTTTTACTGCTTGGGTCAGAGAGGCTTCTGACACATTAACGTGATACAGTATGTTTAAACTACAGAAATTAAAACTCAATAAAACCACAAAGACCCAAGGTGAACTCCAGTATTTCACAGTGTTTCTTGTGCCCCAGACACCAAGCCCTCTCCAGCTGGGAACAGAAAGCCTGGGTTACAGCTGTTCTCCAGCACTGCCAGAGCAGTTTGTTGTATTTTCCAAGTAACACTATTTCTTCTTGAGAGCTCTCTTTCCTTCCCCCTTCTTTGGTTTTTCCTTCCCACGGAGCTTTTTCAACCGCCTCATCTCCTCCTTAAAGTCTTGATGCTCATCCCTAGATGGGGAAGAAAATAAAAAAAGTTTATTCTATTTCTTGCAATACCTTGATGTGAAAGGTTCTTTGAACTACATGAGCATGTAAAAAACAAACCAATCAAAACTTTATCAGTGATGTCAATACCAAAATTCACTACAGTGTACTCAAGAGTTACTGCTAGCAGTAACTTCGAACAGAATCACATCAAAGACCTCCTCTGGTACTTTCAGAGCTAACAAGGTTGCCCTTTTCAGCAACAAATGGTGCATGTGTATATATATATATATATATATAATTTCCATTGCATTTATTTATCCACAGTGTTTAAATGAGCAGTAAAATATAAAAATCATCAAGAAACAAGAATGAGAATCTCCTCCTCATCCAGCTCAGCAGTCTAGCATTAGCACATTGTGCTTCTGTGCTACATACTAAGTCCAGGTCATTATCTTCTAAGAAAACAGGGGCATGCTGAGCAGTAATTACAGTACATGACATACCTCTCAGGTGACTTCCAGAATGAGTTATGAAGAAAGCATCAGCTACTGATAGAATCTTAATAGGAGAATAAAACAGGAAGGAGGACAGAGTCTCACAGAGATAATGAATCCTCAATAATGTTCTAATAAATTCTCCTTAATCTCCCTGTATATTTTATAGCGAAGGTATTTTTCGAAAGTCACAACTGAGTCCTAAGTGGCCTAAGATTGATGCATTGCTATTTTTCAATGCAACTTTCATGAACTCTCAATCTTTTTGTTTCTTTTTATTATCAAGCTCTTTCAGTACACAATTCTTCATTAAATAATTGACCAGCAAACTTGATCCTCTACAAGCTGTTTGTACACAGCGCAGCTAGAGAAAGAACTGGAGATTAGAAGGGGAAGAAGAATAAAGGGCTTTTCTGTTTTAACAAGTAGCTACCCTAGAAAGTGCTTGCATGAACAACTAAACCAAAAGGATCCTGGATGCAATCCTTGATGGCTACTACCATGATATTAGCAATAGAAATTAATTTGTTTTGACTTTTACAGGGTTAGCAGCCTCACTTTTAAGGCATTTCTTTAGTGATATTTCTGAAGACTGAAGTAAAAGGATTGCATTTGACTCCTGCCAAAGTTCTTTAGCCATGCATTTTTTCCTACTCAAGATGGTCAAAACTCATTTGGAAATCAAACAATTAGTTTGGATGAATCTGGAATTAACAAGGCTATTTAAACCATATTTGAATTTTACTTAATTTATTTTGAAGAATTAAAAAGCCCCTTTGGCCTAGCACAGGCTTTCCTTCTCTTCTAAACTTTGCTTACTAGCTGTAGAATGATTGAGGAATGTATGGCAAGACTGTCTCAGTGTGATTTTTGTGGTAAAGCAACATCACCGTTTTCGGCACATTCATTTACAACACTCAGAACTACAGAGCCATATCTTGTCTATGAGAAAGCTCTCTTTCCTTGCCCACAAAGCCAGAACAAGAACTGTTTCTTAAATAACTAGTTGCCCATAACTACACCTAAAGTCTTTCTCACAAAATGTTTTAATTATGGGAAAAGTTACTTAGTAATCGCTTACTTGATTCTCTTGCTCTCAGTTCAATAATCAAGTGTGTATTTCCATATGCACCATATTCTGAACCACACCTTTCTCTGTGTTCCTCTTTTCCTTGAGGAAACACACCGTTACAAAACTCACACCCACCCCTTCCCATCTCCCATAGGGCTCCTGTCCTGTAAATACAGAGATTACCTGTAGAGACCAAAGAAACGGAGTCTCTTCATGAGGGCGTAGTAGGTGTTGTGAGGAGGGTACCAGCTGTAAACCTCTTTCTGCTTGGCCAAAGGCTGCTCACTGAATAACTTCACCACTTTCATAGATTTTGAGTCCGTTGGCCTGACAACTTCTCCAAATATTTGAGCGCTCAGTCGGGCCATTCGAAGGGCGTAGCTGGAAACACTGGACATCTTCCAAGCAAGAGTGGGCACACATAGACAGATAGACCTTCCTACAAAAGGGAGCACAGAATAGCTACAACTCTAAGAAGACTGGGTATTGCAAGTTATCCTAGAATTATGGCAAACAAAACCACTCATTGTACACGATCACATATTTGAAATCATGCAGTCCATGCATGAAATCAATCTTAGTACACATAATACTGCATACAAGGAATGCTTGTGCCAATTCAGGTACTGTTAGCAGCCTAACTAGGACACTACAGGCAGCAATACAGACCATCAAAGCACCTACCCTGAACCTTAGCTAGTTTATTAGCAGATTCCACTCAGCTTGCTTAAGGCTACCTTTAAACTCCAGTCACGGAAACAATCACAGCTTGAACTCTGCCAAAACTGCTGCCCACTGCTGTACCTGACTTGTGTGCAAGCACAAGGTAAGACACTGCTTGAAACACACTGAGGAAGCAAGCTGTGAGTTTCTCGTGGAAATTTCTCGCTATTTAAAACATTGTGTGAAAACTGTTATAGTTCCTCTGGCAAAAATGGTCTATTAATTAGAAAAATAAATAAATCACATTTCTCTGTATGAATCATATAGATCTTTCCCACTTCAGCTCCCTTTATAATTTCCCCATTCTCTTTTCAGTGTCTCCAACCATATATATTTTTTTTTAGAGAGAAATCATTTATCCATGCTAGATTGTTATTTTTTTTTCACCCCAAGAAAATCCTAGAGGTATCTTCCCATTCTCTTTCAGGCATCTGAAACCTAAAGACACCTCAGCAACAAAAACGCTCT
This sequence comes from Heliornis fulica, assembly GCA_013399135.1. NCBI lineage: Eukaryota > Metazoa > Chordata > Aves > Gruiformes > Heliornithidae > Heliornis > Heliornis fulica. The sequence continues at coordinate 317,359 of VXBZ01002375.1, forward strand.
AAGGACAAAACCATTGTTATTAGACCACCAGAGATAATATCCACACCCTCTTAAAAGGCTGTGTAGAAGGGTTTTCCTTCAGCTTTCCTACCTCTCCCCATTTTTTTCTTCTCTTCTTTAAATCTTTACTTTTTCTTTGCAGAACAGGATGTAATGAACAAGAATAAAAGTCCCGAGACCCCATATATGAAGAAGCTCTGTTACTTGTGCCTTTTTGAATAAGTGATGATATAAGGTCCAGAGAAATTAAGCAGGCTTTGCTGAAGTGCACTATTTGTGTTCAAGTTTAGAATTTTTGTTTTAAGTAGTATCATACAGCTGATTCCAAAAGCATAAAAAAAATAAAGACCACAGAGCAGGACAAGAATAATCAGCAGGATGGAGCTGAGTCCATTTTTGTATACGAGGCAGCCTGGTGTTTAGTAACATAAATCTGAAGTATTTATAACCCTGCTTACACACATCTACCCACTGGAAGAACTGATTTACAACCACCGACTTTGATTTACTCCTGTTAGCAAAGCACTAGAGAAGCAACAGGAAAAATAAAACCCAAACCCAAGCATGAAAATAACACAAGTAATTCAACTCAATGAGAATAATGGACAGAGTAACAAAAGGGAAGGCGACACATCAGAGACCTTGAGTCCAGGCAGCTGGCCTGGGGTGCGAAGACAGAAACTCTCAAGTGATCGCAGGGCAGCACTGCAACTTGAGCATGTAATACATGGGGGAACAATGATTATATTTTGCTAAATTATCCACTTCGCACAGTCAGTCCCAATTCCTACGTTCAAAGATAAAACAGACTGACCCCAAAAACTCATCACATCATCACTCTGATGACTATCACCAGACTCAACACAAAGCTTGTTTAATCTCTTCTAACTGTAGCCTTTAAATGAAAATACCTTTATCTCCCAAATGACACAAACCAGTAGTCTGAGGGACCTGCTTTACGTTTCAGAATTAATAAAGGAATCAGAATAGCCCAAACCAAGGCTAGGATCCTCTGTTAATCCTCACCACTCTCAGAACATTTGAGAGATAAAGGAAAAGGCTATAAACTGCCAAGTGCCAGAGCCATCCAAAGGCTATTTCCAGCGGACCTCCGCTTCTGTAAGATGCTGCCGGAACAGTTTTGTTTCTTGTTGCTTACAGCAATATTTTCAGGATCACGTACTGCTACTTTAAACACCAAAGCCATCATGCAGTGCTGCTTACCCCCTCCCCTGCTACCCACTCCTCACTGCTATGCAAAGACTTGCTTTCCTAGAATCACATGGGTTGGAAGCGACCTTTATGATCATCAGTCCAACCACAGCCTGACCCTGCCTAGTCCACCTCTAGATCATGACCTTCAGCACATCATCTACAAACCTTTTAAACACCTCCAGAGATGGTGACTCCACCGCTTCCTTGGGCAGCCTGTTCCAATGCCTGACAACTCTTTCAGTAAATAATTTTTTCCTGATATCGAACCTAAATCTCGCCTGGTGCAGTTTGTGACCATTTCCTCTCGTCCTATCGCTTGTTACCGAGAGACTGACCCCCTCTACACCTTCCTTGCAGAGAGCGACAAGGTCTCAGTGTGCTTTGCTCCAGAGTAGGAAGCCCCAGCTCCTTCAGCCGCCCCTCGCAGGACTCGTGCTCCTGCCTCCTGCCCGAGGCTGTGTGTTTTCCCAATCCAACAGTTTGTCTCGGCCCACCCCCCGCCGGCAGAACTTTCTGTTTCACTTCGGATTTTCCCCCCGACCACAGGGGAAGTGAGGGTTGCCCCGGGCCACCGCCCAGCCCAAGGGCATCCGAGCCCTGCACGGCTCAGCGCAGTCCTCCAGCAAGCCCCGTCCCCTCCAACTCCACGGCCTTGCTTCCCTCCTGGGGGGCAAAGCGTAGAAACCCACCCGCGGGGGTGCAACACCGCCCCTCCCCCTGCAGCCCCAACGGGACCAACATCCCGGCCCCGGAGGCGGTACGGACTCGGCCGAACTCACCCAGGACGGGTGGCCGGAGCCCACTTCCCTCCTTCCGGGGCGCTGCACACAGCCTCCACTCCACTCCACTCCAAGGACGACCAGAGCGATCGTGCTACCCAGCAGCACCCCACACTAACTCGTAGACGGAGCGGAACAACGCGGTGAGGTGAGGCTAGGCCGGAGGGCAGGACGCTCGCTAGAGCGCATGCGCGCTGCCTTTTCCGCGGCGTCGCGGCAGGTGACGTGCGGCCCTGTGAGACGCGGGCGGGAAGGGCCGGGCCCGGCCCGTCCTGTCCTCACTCTTCTTCCTTGCTGAGCGGCTCCCAGGTTCCGCCTGCTCGGGCGGATCTGCCATCTCGTTCCCCGCGGTACCGGCCGTTTTGCCGGGGTCTCCGCCTGCGCTTAGTGATCGCTCCCCTTCATCGCCCCGTACCGAGGCCGCGGGAGCAGCGGGGAGCCCCAGAGGCGTGAGGCCGAGCACCAGGCCTCGTACCGGAGGTTGGTCCGCTCCGCCCAGCCCATTTGACCTCAGGTTTCCTCGGGCTTGACTTATGCTGACTTTTAATCAGCGCCAGCAGGATCCGAGCTAACGTCTGAGCGAAGGATAATTAGGTGATTACACTGAGAAGCCGAACATGCAGTGCCGTCAAAGGATGAAGAGGGGTCTGGCTGGAGCTGCTTCCTACGAGTGTGTGTGTATTCTAGAGAAAGTAGCCGTTCGTGGATTAAATGGGTACACTCTTTCCTGGGTTAAAAACTGTCTGGACAGCTGGGTCCAGAGAGTTGTGAATGGAGTTAAATCCAGCTGGTGGTAGGTCACAAGTGGTGTTCCCCAGGGCTTGGTGGTGGGATTGGTCCTGTTTAATGTCTCCATTGATGATCTGGATGAAGGGATCGAGTGCACCCTCTAGGTTTGCAGACAACACCAAATTGTGTGGGAGTGTGGATATGCTGGAAGGCAGGAAGGCTCTGCAGAGGGACCTGGACAGGCTGGAGCGTTGGGCAGAGGCCAACCTCATGGGGTTGTGCCGGGTCCTGCACTTGGGTCACAATAACCCCAGACAGCACTACAGGCTTGGGGCAGAGTGGCTGGAGAGCTCCCTGGAGAAGGACCTGGGTGTGTTAGTTGACAGCNGGGGGCTGGCTGAACGTGGCAGTGTGCCCCGGTGGCCAAGGAAGCCAACAGCATCCTGGCCTGTATCAGGAACAGTGTGACCAGTAGGAGTAGAAGTGATTGTCCCTCTGCACTCAGCTCTGGTGAGACCACACTGAGTGCTGGGTGCGGTTCTGGGCCCCTCACTACAGGAAGGATGTTGAGATGCTGCAGCGTGTCCAGAGAAGGGCCACAAAGCTGGTGAAGGGTCTGGAGCACAAGTCCCACGAGGAGTGGCTGAGGGAGCTGGGGCTTGTTAGTCTTGAGAGAAGGAAGCTGAGGGGAGACCTTATCGCTCGCAAGTACCTGCAAGGAGGTGTTGATGCTAGTGCAGAACGATGGAATAGTTATGGAGATGGGGTGCTCAAGAGCTAGACCTCTAGTTACTGAAACTGGTGGTGTCTAGACGGCTATGAAAAGCTACCTGTCTGATCAGACCAGTGTAATACTATTTACATAGTGTTGTGTGTGTTGAGTCTTTTGGACACAGAACATGAAGATCCCATTTTTTCACTGTGAAGGTGATGGACCACTGGAACAGGCTGCTCAGAGAGTTTGTGGAGTCTCATTCCCTGGAGACATTCAGACCAATCTGGACACATTCCTGTGTGATTTAATCTAGGTGATCCTGCTCAGGCAGGACGGTTGGACTAGATGATCTTCCGAGGTCCCTTCCAACTTCTAACATTCTGTGAATCTGTGAATCCCCACTGAGATTTTCACAGTCCAAATTAGACTTGACACACTGAGGGATGATAACAGCAGGGAATAGAAGGAAGCAGCAGAGGCTGACAACAGGAATTGGCTTGTGATGAGCTGAATTCTGTGGACATGTTGTTAGATCCTCCTGAGCTTTTTGTTGTAAATAAAGTGTTTGGACCTGTCAGCAATTATTTAGAAAAAAATCAGTGGCAGATGGGTGAGTGAAAAAGTTAAAATGCTGGAAAGGAGTTAAAGGAGAGTTAGTTTGTGTGGAGACAGCGTGGGCATACTATTCATGGGGACTGTTGTGAAAGAAAGAGGTCGAGGAAGTGAAGAAAGACCCATGGAGCACACTCAAAGCAGCAAACCCCCTCCCCAAAAAACCAACATCCCCCCAACCCCCCCCCCAAAAAGGGAGGGATGTGTGTATAAAGAGATAAAGAACAGGGAAGACTTTTACGAAAAGCTTGCAGTAGGCTGATCTGGAATTACTCATCTGGTCAGTTATTGTGTATGTATTTTAGTTATAACTGAAAATTGAATAGCCTTATGGTAAGATTTTGACTCAAAAAAAGCAACACTTGAGCCAGTGTGAGTTTGTCATGAGGAGACAAAGGTGTACCCAGAAAGACAAAAAAAAGATCAAGGTGCCAGTTTGGTCATTGTTGCTTGTTCATTGACATGTAGGAGGAAAGAAGAGTCTGAACTTATTTCATTTGATCTCAGAAATGAGGCGTTTGAGCAGTCCCTGTATGACACAGTAATCAACTTCACTCCTAAACCTTATGCTTAGAACCATTATCTCATGCTGTAAGACAGTCACTAACATTTCTTTGTTATGAATATTGATATGAAAGGGAACAAAATCGTCTCCATCTGAGTCAAGTAGAAGGACCCTCTGAGCCTTTGGTAAAACTGCATTGGCTGCATCTGTGTTTAGAATACATTAGTTATTCATTTTTAATGTGATCATGATTAATCGGTGAACTGCAATTGTATTTTGTTGCACAGCGATTCACGCTGAGCCATGGCGATGTCTTAGCAGTGCAAATCCCTCTGGGGAGAATGTGTTCTATTAGGAGACTGACAGACTTTGGGTGGGCATTTGAAGAATATTGTGACTTTAAAATCACCCATCAAACTAATGCCACAGAGTGAAATCTACAAAGATGCAGCTCTTAAGTGCTGCCGCTCAGCTCTCTACCACTGGAGAGGCTTGGGAGGGAGATGCAACATGAAAGAAAAATAGAAATTATTTCTTAAAGCCAGTTGGCATCTTGAGCTTATTGCTTTCCTGGAGAGCTGGGCTGTTGAGGCAGCCTTCTTGCCTCCTGAGGAAAGAGAGCAAGTGCTCTTTCTCTCTCTTGCAATGCCCTTGGACCGATGCCTGAAGGGGCAGTATTGACAGTTCTCCAAAAGAATGTTGGCGCTTCCATTTGTAATGGCAGATGAGTTGTTCAGCATAGCAGGGGGTGCATGAAGCTCAACAGCCAAGTGAGGGGTGGATGCTGTAGATCTCTGCACGTCTACATGCTTGTCGTTAAGACTGACTAATTTGTAGTTCAACAATGATCAGTGATTGAAATAAAGTACGTAAGGCGGAAGAGAAGAAATACTCCTTAGTGGTTAGATCAAGGAACTGGGAGTGAGAAATGTTGAGTCTTGTTTTTCGTACTAACTCACTGGATAACCTTAAGCAAGTTAATTAACCTATCTGCCATTTCATCCCTCTGTAAACTGGGGATAATAACGTCTGTTTCAGAAATGGGTTGTGAAGAATAATTGATTCTTAGAAAATGCTTCAGCTTCCCCTAGTGAAAAAGCATACCACAGAACTAAAGTATTATTGTTACTTTACCAACAACATGCACATAAAACTTTTAAAGGCAACAAAGACAAATCTTTCTTGGCTGGAATAAAGTATTGAGGGGGGAGGAAAAAAAAGGAAAAAACCTAAAATGATGGAATCAACTGAGAAGAGATAATGGAGATATCTGTCTCACTGCTGATAAAAGCTCTTACGGTTTCTCTTCCATCATTCCTTGCAGAACTCATCTGAAAGGACACCCACCAAGGTTTTAAAATGGGGTCAAAAGAGCCGTCCATATCTAACTGTGTTTGACCAAGTGTGAAAACAAAGAAAGAATGAAAATGTTCCAGCAATAAAATTTTCAGGAAGACATCAATCTCTTACAGCAAATCCAAGGAGATTGGTCAGATCTGTCTGAGTTCATATTTCAGTTGCCACATGCTGAACTCTTGTCAAGATGCTGTCTTGGTTCTAAACTTCTCAGGTTTGTGGGCTGCTGGCTCCCCTGACTTTTGGCTGACTTTAATATGGTATATCCCTGTTGACCTCTATGGTGCATTCCAATTTCCATGGAGCTCAATCCAGCTCTCCATGTTTTCCTGTCCTAGGGTATTGCGACCAATGCTGGCCACAGGATACATCATTAGGTCTCCGGGGCCACTCTAGATCCCCACTCTTTGGCCGCCTCTGTTTGCAGGTCAGCAGGTTTTGCAAGATCGGACCGGACTTCCATGTATGCAATCATCTCAGTAGAGCTCTTTGTAGACCTAAACATCATTGATCAGCCATTTCCCCTTCCATAGTCCTTTGGAGTCAGGGCCATGGAAACAATTTTTTATTTTTTTATTTTAGTTTGGAGTTCTTTGCTCCAGTCCTGGTGGGTGGCATGAAGCTGTTGTGTATTATATCAGAGTGACACCAGGACACACACACTGATCTTGTACAGCACTAGTAACCAGCATTGGTGCTTCAGAATTGGCCTGTCTAGAGAAACATAACTAATCCTTCTTGCACTTCCCAGCCTCAGTGTCTTCAGCTTGTGGGAGCATTCTTCTGTCTGGTGGGCAGGCTTTTCTTCTTGCAGCTTGTGCTTGTCTTTTGAGCTGCAAACGTTTTGATTCAGCTTTCTGACCTTCCCAGCACCCAGGCTGAGGGACCTCTGCTCCTACACGTGCTCCATGAGCATCTGTTCCTTTTTTCCTGTGAAAATTTCCTTTTTCAGATTTTCAGACTCCAAGTTGCAAATAATAATTTTTCTGTTTTTTTTTTTTTTTTTATTTTCTTGGATTATATGGTTCTTTAGCCCATTTTTTGTAGAAACAAGAGAATCAGCTTCTTGCAGGTGGGTCTCTTTAACATACTTTTTGGCAATTAAAGTGTGGTCATTAAGGCTTTAGAGCTGTTTGGGTTTTGTTGTTTTTGTGTTTGGTGGGTGTTTACAGGAGGTCTTTACATTAAAGGTGAATAAATGCACATCTTTCTTGGCACAGCAGCTCTCAGTAGAACAGCTTCAGAGTATGAGCCATGATGACTAGTTGCAGATGACTAAATACACGAAATAATTGTCAAAACCACATCAAACTCCTTATTTTGCCCTGTTGTGATGGGTGGTCTGCACAAACTAAAGACTTTTGCTTGCTTGAAGAGGTGGAGGCTGAATCCTTCTCCATGGATGGTCCCATTGTATTCACTGCTAACACAGTAACCAAAGCAGTGCTGTTGTGACACTCAGCTTCCGGGGCATGCTGGAGATGCCTCAGAGTGCTCTTCTTTCATAATTTAAGCAGATAAAGAGTTAACTGTTACTGAGCTATGAAATCCAGCTGTGTCTAGCCTGGCTGGAGTGGCTCTGGTCTGCCCTAGTAATGCGTCAGTTCCGCTCTGAACAGAAAGCTCTGCTGCAGAACTGAGCTTTTGTGCAAGGTCTTCACAATCATAGCTGCCACTGCCAGCATGCCAGTCACTGGCAAATGGTCATCTGATGGATGTGGTCTCCAAACAGTAAGTGCTCTTGAATACAGGACTGCAGAGATCACTGTAGCCCCAAGTGAGGGGTGTGTGGAGGAAAGCAACTTGCTACCCTGGCAGGATGCTCCAAACAGGCATTTCCCTCAAATATGTTGTACCTACAGAGCCTGCATCCATTCACTGCACTGTAATCATCTACTTTGTTGCTGTAAAACACTCTGAGAAGCCCAGCTTCTGACAGGTGCTCTAGAAGAGAGCTGTAGGCCTCTGCACATGCCTCATTTGGTGTATCAGATTTAGTGGTATAATATATTGGATTGTAATTTCCAATGAAAAATAACAATGGCATGTGAAACTAACTGCTGTTGTGATTTCAGCTCAGTGTTGACAGAAGAAGAATAGTCCTTAAGGAGCTGCTGACATCTCTTAGAAAATGAGCACTGGTAGCAATTCTGCTGAAATGTATAGATTTTCTTTCCTCCTCTTTCCTTTATTCTTTGTTAAGACTAACAAACCAACAGCAATTGCAGGGATACCAGGGCTTTTTGCTTAGGTATTCATCTCTTCTTGCTGCACGTTTCCCACCTGGAGCTGTAATCTTCTCTTTGTGATCTAATCAATTCCTCAACAACCAGTTGCGATACCACAGTGCTAAAGTTTCATGTGGGGAAATGGCCTGCAAAAATGAACGAGCTCTGAAGAACTAAATACTTGATTTTCATGTGAATGTTGTTGTTGGTAATAAATGGGGAGAGGTAAATGCAAAACTGTTGAAGATATCCTCATACTTATGTCTAAATAGAGTTCATCACCCTAGATGTTAGCTGCTTTTATAGAGACACATAGTGTGTATATACATACTTTTTTTTTCCTTTTTGATTTTAAATGAATCTACTCTGCTAGGGCTTCACAGCCAAATGAAATACGTGAAGATTGAGGTCTTGCTTCTGAGTCATGTTCCAAAATTGAGTGGTTTTAAAGAATATACTTTTTCTAAACAAGTGCTATTTTTGTTTTCCATACTGGTTTTCTTTCCAGTCACTTCTGCGATGATTTCTTATGATCTATGAATTCTGATTTTTAACTAATCCTTGCTCTTTTGTGACTAGAAGAAGCTATAAAGGGCAGCTGGGAGTCAATTGCAGATGTGATACTTTTATTACCAAAGACCGTGTTATTGGTCTTCAAAGACCATGGATCTGTCTTTCTGTGAATTAGTTCTCCAAACACTGCTGATTGATAGAATCCATGTCCAGAAGTCTCTCTGGAAATAAGTAACAGAGTTTGAAATCTGTCAGAAGCTTAGGGAAGGTTGTGCAACGTGACTTGCCACGTCAAGCAAACTAACAGTATTACAGATGTGCCTTCATATAAGGCTGTCCATGTTGATACACTACAGCCAAATCAGAATTATTCAGGCTTTAATATATTGAAGATCAATGTGTTAGATGTAGCTTTAAGAATTAAAGTCACTTCATTCAAAATATGCTTATTATTGGCAGCCAGAAGTCTGAGTTTTTGCTCTGAGTCAGTACTCTTTGGCCCTAATATCTCATCTCTGCCATCCTGGATTCTTCTTGCTATTTCTATAAACGTCACAAGGTCTATGAATTTTAATGAGAAGTAATATCTCCTGTTTTCAGCTGAGCCCAATGATGGTGGTGTCAGAGAGCCATCTTCCTTTTGTAGCTGGCTTTAGGCAGCAAGTAACCTTGCTATGTAACTCCCGCATTCAGAGCAATGTCACCTTCCTCACTGCAGCAGGCAATGGGTTTTTCCTGCAGCAGGATTTAGGGTAGGAGGATGGGCTTGTTGTATCCATAAGGTAAACTGGGGGAAGCACAGCGGGGTTTGAATGTAAAAGTAGTCCTCTTAGCAAAGCATCTGGGGAGACAGGGCTGCCAGAGAGAGTTTGTGTGAAACCTAGCCCAACTCAGAGGAACAGAAGCTGTAGAATATGAAGATGTTGACTACCAAGTTGGCAAGGCAATAAGCAGGAGGCATAACAGAGCGAATGGCTGCTGTGATCACAGAGTGCACCAGAGTGAAGCAGAATTGCTGTTGCAAAAGCAAGGTCTGAGATGTGTTTTCAGTCGCAGGAAGATGAATTTGAAATAGCCCCGGGGGCTGAATGTTCAGGGCTCAACATAGGGACAAGGCTGTCCTCCCTGAGTGTCTTTAGTGCTCACCCCTGAGTGTAGGATACATTTAGATCCTACCACCTGCTTGAAAAGGGAAAACTCATGGCAACACGTGCTTCCACGTCGTTCTGTGGTTTGCCAGAGTGCCCATGAGAACTCAGTCAGCACAGAGGTTGTGCAAGGAGAAAGTCTTCTACGGACTAAGTTTTCCTGCCAGGCCTTATTTTCTGTGGTTTATAGCTTTTCTAAACTGTAACTGCTTGGGCTGATGGTTGCCAGGCATGTTGCCTGCATTGGGAAGTTTGGGGGAAAGTTTAAAGATAATTTGCTTTTTAAAAAAGTTCATCTTTATTTTGCCTGAGTTCAAAGCTATTCTTAGAGATGTTCTGATGAGGAGCAGTGGTTATCAAACATAGTTAGCTGTGTCCACAGTGTGGCCTTAGGTTGTTAACAGTGATATGGTTTTTGCAGTTGACAGCTAAACAGTAAAAAGTAAGTTTTCACAGGAGGAAGCAATCTTACTGGAAAGCCCCCAGTCATTTTTATTTTTTTTCCTTTGGAAAAAACAACATTATACCGTGGTTCTTTGTAGTTGGGTACTGGCTTTTACCTGTATCTGTGCAAGGCCATTTACTGTTGTCCATTCCCTCGGCTTTATTGAAAAAGTTGATATAAGATTGCTCACCTACATGACTTCCTACTTTCTGTACAGCGATTCATTTCACTTCCTCCCAAATCAATTCTGTTGTTTGGATGCTACATTGTGTTCGGCTCCTGACCTCCTGAGTAATTCTGTCTCAGCTCACACGTGCTTCTCCTGTTCGTCACAACTTTAGGTCACTACAGCAAGACTCTAAGAAAACACTGGAATAAAAATTGCCCGTGACTTGCCATTTGCTCATGTCCTGTGTTCATGAAGTAAAGTGCATGATCAGACCCTACTTTCTACACAGACTCTTCCCATTAATGGGTGAACTATCCCGCCATCTCAGGACTCTGCAGTCCTGAGATGGCGGGTGTTTGGTGAGGAGTTTGGAGGCTGGGCAGTGAGCCTAGCAGAGAATACAAGTCAGAAAAATCATGGTCACGTGGTTAAGGCAACTGAAAATAAGATTTTATTTCACCCTTTGCAAGAGTTGCTCTTCTGAAGCTGAGTCAAATAAATGTCATTTTTCCCAACTGTTGTCCATGTGGTCCCTGATTTCTGTGTATCTGCTTGCAGTCACTCGTGAACTGATTTGTAGAAATATTGCCTACTGTGTCTAGAGCCAAGGTGACTGGGAGCTGTTCTCTAGGGAGGGCAAGTGCTAAGCACTCTGAAAGTTTTGGTTCTTTGCTCTTCTTTGATTGAGCACCCAAAATACACTGACATATTTGAAAATATTGGCTTTTATCTCTGTTCCTCAGCAGGGAGCTGTGAAGATAAATTCATTGGTGTTTGTAAAAAAAAACCCCTCAGACACTACAATGAGAACACCATTATAGAAAAGCCCATGAGGAAATTAATCATTCTGTATTCAGTGCAAGATCTGGATGCTCTGCAGCAAAGAGTACATGCACCACACGTTGGATGATAAGGATAGGAGAAAATTTGAATACCCTTCATTAAGTGAGGAACATCCATCCTTTGGCTGAAAAAAGCAGGAGACCCATGGAAACAAAAATACTGTAATTAAAGATTGTATCATAATGTGTTTACATGAAGGGTGAATTAATGTTGCATGGGTGATCTTAAATCTGGCATGCACCAGCTTTCTTAACTTTGTCATCCAAATGTTTTCTTCTTTTAGAGAGGGCAAAACAAATCCCTTCTGGGAGTTGGCAGGGGTGGGCAGAAGACGTCCAGCTAGGTGCTTGATCCTTGTGTGTGCACGGCTGGACACCAGCGTGTGCATGGCTGTCTGCCTGCTCTCTGTGTGCGAGGAGGTCTGTGGGTAGTTTGTGTGTCTGCAGCTGGCTGCTGTTTCCCTCTGAAAATGCCTTTATTGAAAAAAGGTAGTGGAAGGACCACTAACAACTGGTTTAGATGGTTGGGCTTTCAATGACAAACTTTTATATGGTGTTTTGTGTCCCTATCTTCCTTCACAGAGCCTCTGCTTGGCTCTGAGTCACCTGAACACCACAAAATGTGATTGACTGATGGGCCAAGCGTTTGTGGGGGTTACTGTAAGATGTTTCTATGGGCTAGGCAGCATCTTTTATGCCTGTGTTAGCAGGAAAGCTGGCATGCTGAGAACTCACGCGCACCGGTAGCCAAGGTGCAACAGAACGATAAAAAATATTAGTAGATATAATTTGTTATATCTGTGTTTGGTTTGATGACTGTCTTGTATTTGAAATCCTGTAATTAGAGCAGCAGACTGCCTCCAGAGTCCAGCTACTCCAGGTAGCACCACACTGTTAAGCGTTCCTTTGGCTGCAGTAGGTGGCTCACTGCAAAGCGTGAAGGCTGGAGCCCATGCAAAGTACACTGTACACTGGCGTCCTGGCCAGTGAAGATCACTGAGAGAGAAGGGAAATACTGGCGATCCCTCTCTCCCTGTTGAGTAACGGAGTTAGCGGCACAGGTCTCTAGAAATGGGAAGGGTGTTGACTTGCTCAAACCCCTCCCCCACTAGATGGCACTGAACTCTTTTTCTTTAAAATAAAAAAAAAAAAAAAAGGAGGAGGAAGAAGAAAAATATGGTGGAGGTCATCTTGATGTAAAAAAACCCCAAACCAAACGGAAGAAAAGCAAATGACAATAGGTTGTCCATTAACTCTGCCCTCCCCGCCCCCCGCAAGCCAGCACCCCGCCTGTGTGCACCTCGGTACAGGCTCTCTCTGCTTCGGGGTCTGCAGCTTTCCTGGAAGGCGGCGGGTAGCTGGAGGATGCTGAGGAAAGCGGAAACAATCCTGGGAGGGAGCAGGGAGTAGACCGGCCCTCTCTGTACGATGAGGTGCGTGGTGAGGTCTAGCAGGCAGCGCACAGGGCTTGTCACAAGGAATTGGCTCTGAGCCGACTCACCGGGCTCCGCTTCCCTGTCCCATGCCTTCAGACATTTTCCCTGTGCACCCATGTGCTTTAGCCTTCCCCTTGGATCACCGAAATCGTAACCTGCAGGAAGGAAAGCCTCAGCTTTCAGTCCCTTTCTGAAAATGCATTTTCACTCCCGGATTCATTTAGACCAGTGAATTACCCGCCTTTGCCACGATGCCCTTAATTCCCTGTAGCAAGCAGTTTCTATGTCGCCTGCCCAAGTGTATGTGGATTTTTTTATTTTTTTATTTTTTAAACACCTTTCTCCCAGTTTACATTTATCTGAAGATCGACAAGGATTGGGTTTACCACCCCTTTGGCGAGGTGGGGGTGGGATGAGAGGAAGAGAATTTAATAATGATCTGTTTGTGCTGAGAAGGGGCTGTCTATAATAATCCCGGGAAGAGGCAAGGGAAAGGTTCCTAACGCCTGCAGCAGGAGGTATTCTGCCCGCCCTGAAAGGAAGGGGATAATGATGATGAGGGAGAGAAAGGTTTAATTCTAAGAGTTAAAGTGGAAATCATCTGAAATTCAACACTTTCTCCTAAATGTATATATTTAAGGTGACTTGCAGGAGGATGTAGATTGCCATCTGAGGAAGCTACAAATGCAAACAAAAAAAAAAAAAAGGAAGAAAAAAAACCCATAGAAACTGCCACTGAAACGCCTTTTCAGAGAAAAGGATAAAACCTGGAACTGCATACCAATTTTGGGCTTTCAAACTTATGTCTAAGACTGGGAAGAGGGAACAACTCTGACTTCTCCGGGTACAAAAGTCCCCCTGCCCCAATCTCTCTTACTGCCTCGGAGTGTGATTGAAAAATCTGGCACCTGGACCTACCTGGGTCCAACCAAATCTTGTGTTTTTTGAAGTGTATTCATAATGTTTGACTAGAAAATAAAACATATCTTTGGCTGATATAAGGAGAAAACCAGGTTTAGTAGCTGGATCCTCCATTTTGGCCCCCTTCTTCCAGTTCTGTCTAAAAATTCAGTTTTGATTAAAAAAAACCCCAACAGTTCTGTCTTCTAGTTCAGTTTAAATGGAGAATAAATAGAGCAGACTCTTGTGCTTAAATCAAAAATCCAACTTTCCAACTGTGCTTAAATCCAACAATCCTATCAGTCCAGCAAACCCGTGTGGTAAAATTAGGCTTGTTCCCTGTTCTCATCCTCCAGCTTGGGACTTGATGCTAAATATTGATAAAGAAATCCAGGTGCACTCTCAGCTCTGTGTGGGTGCCATACAAGAAGCCTGTTTGCCATCTTCTTATAGGAGCCAGCAGCTTTTTGTCCATAAATGTCTAAATTTTATCTCTGAACAGACAACAAGTAGGCTGCTCCAGGCTTGGTATAAAATTTAATTCTTTTTATGTACTGACATGTTATTGCTTGAAAAATCCAATTAGAGAAGGGGATCCACCTGTTCTTTACTATTTTTACAGAACCATAGATCCTTTAATATTTGCCTTTGTTATGAACAACAAAGAAAGGTTACTGCTAAAAAGAAAATTAAACCAGTGCCTTGTTTCAATGAAACAATGAACTTTATCTAGAGCTTTCCAGATACAGTTAATATTCGTAACGTAACACTGAAATTTTGCAGTAGAGCTGTTTCAGCGGATGCAGGTCATTGCAATGTCTCTGGTTTGGATGATTGACTTTCCTTGGCAAGTTTCACAATCATCTGAGGGGATTAGGACGTTCAAACCAAAAAATGTTCAGTGGAGGAGATGTCCTTCCAGAGCTGGAAATCGGGACCTGGTTTTGCCAGGTAAAGTGGAAGGCGACATCTGGCCTTTTTTGATGATGTGCTTTGGAGCCAAAAACTGGTAGGATCCAGACGTGTGTGGGTTTTTTTTTTTCCTGATGCCGCTGTATTCCACAAGAAAATCCAGGTGTGTATTTAGGTATATACATGAAGAGGTACTATGTCCCTCCTCTGCTCTCCCCACTGGAGCGAGTACAGTTTATGTGGCTAGGTTTAAAAGCCATCAAAACTCCCAGCACTCCCATCTCAGGGCCAAGGGCATCACCAGCCCAGGGGCTCCGATAAAAGCTGCGCTTGTTTTCTGTTCAGGTAACCCAGCTTGGGCTTTTGGGACCAAAAGCTGGCAGGATCCAGTGTGGATGTAGATTTTTGCTGAGCTCACCCCTGGAGAAGCATCAGGCTGAGGACCTTTTGGTGCAGTAGGAGCTGTTTGCTGTTCATGCATGATGACTAGGAGCCAGATGTCCAATGGGGCTTCACTAGGGCCCTCTGCCAGCTCCAGGATGCTGTGGTACTCACAGGCCAGGATGTGCCAGGATCAAGAGCTTTTCGATGCAAGGGAAATGACCGTGCTGATTTCCTTTTTAAGCAGTGCAGTTCAGAATCCAAAGGCCTCAGTCTTCTGGATCACACAAAATCCAGGTCTTTAATCCAGGTTTTTTTTCAAGCTCATGCTTTGTGTTACGTAGCAGGTTGTTTTTTGGTGCAGTAAGAACTGCTCTGCTTGTCTTGGATTTGGTTGACACAATGTGCGGGCTCATGACCAAGAATGAGCAGGATCCAGTTAAATCCAGGTTTTACGTTTTCCCCTCTTAAGAAAGTGAAGCTTCGACATTTCCTGCCTGGGAAGTGGTGCAGTTTATCTTTAAGGAGGCTAGAGAAATAAGAAATGAGTCTCACGTTGCATGGGTGACATCACTGGCTTTTGGCTCAGCGCTCTGTATTCTCTTTCTGTAGGCTCTAGCCAAGGCTGCAGGGCTCGGTGTTTGAACAAGGAAAGATTCCCAGGTGTACAGAAGATTGGATTCGCTCTTATTGGGGTTAAAAACGGTAAAATGAGAATTCTAAAGCTTGGGGACTCCAGCTCGCCTTCTGTTATACTTGATCTCTACAGGATGGGTGAGTTATTCCCATTAGAGAGAAAGGGACTGGATATTTAAGGAGAAAAAAAAAAGAAAAAAAAGAAAAAAAGATGTCTGAATATGTAGCTGCCGATGGTTGGGATACGATTCACATGAAGCAGCTGAGCTAAAAAATCTCAGCTCCAACGTGGAGATTGGGCCATATGGCAGAGAAATGATGCAGACTGAAAGCTGTTGACAACAGTTAGGGGCTGCTTCCCTCTCCCCGTGTAAGGTGTGTAGCTGCGTGTGTGTGTGCCCCCACTCCCCGGTTTGTTTTGGTTCGATTTCCCCCGACCTCCCTCCCTTCATCCCTCCCTGCCTCCCTCCTCCCGCCTCCCTCCTCCCCCTCCCCATTCCTTAGCATCCTTGCAGCCAGCC